>JZKD02S0339975.1:257297-284700 GCA_000966675.3 Picea glauca | reverse complement strand
AATACTAAGGATCGTTGATCCAAATGAAGACTTCATTGTATGCATTGATGCATGTAAAGAAGGACTTGGTGGAGTCCTTAGTTAGAATGGATATGTTGTATGTTATGAATCAAGGAAGTTGAAGGAGCATGAAAGGAATTATGCCACTCATGATTTGGAGTTGGAATCCATAGTGCATGCCTTGAAGAAGTGGAGGCACTACCTTATGGGAAAAAGGTTTGAGTTAAGGACAGACCATCATGGTATGAAATATTTATTTAGACAACAAACTCTAAATGTTAGGCAAAGCAGGTGGTTATAATTTCTCAGTGAATAGAATTTGATATAAAGCATATCAAAGGGAAGGAGAAAAGGGTAGTTGATGCACTCAACAGAAGAGTACATGAGTTGCATGCTACAACCATCAACATGTACCAATCATATTTGAAGGACATAATCTCAGAGGCTGCAAAATCAGATTTGTTTTACATAGAATTAATGGAAAAATTACAACAAGGTTTCTTGCAGCAGAAAATTGAGGACTACAAGATGGAAAATGATGAAATTCTCATCTACAAAAGCATAATTTATGTACCAAATTCTCAGGATTTGAAAAATATGATATTGAGATAAATGCATAACATTCCTTATGTTGAACACTTGGGGTATCAAAAAACTATTGTAGTTGTTAAGAGCCAATATTATTGGCCAGGAATGAAGAAATAAGTTGTTGAGTACATTGCCAAATGTTTGGAGTGTCAAAAGGTCAAGGCTGAGAATAGACACCCGACTGAGTCGCTGCAGCCATTACCCATTCTTGAGTGGAAATGGGAAGTGGTAACAATGGAATTCATCACCAAACTCGACAGAACAAGAAAACAACATGATTCTATCATGGTAGTGGTGGACAAGCTTACCAGAGCTTCCCATTTCATTCCAGTGAAGCTCACTCACAAGGAAACTAACGTTGTTGATATTTATATGAAGGAAATTGCTTGATTGCATGGTATAACCAAGACAATTGTGTCTGCCAGAGATCTAAAGTTTACATCGAAAGTATTGAAAGGATTATTTAAAGGATTTGGAACAAATCTAAATTTTAGCACAACTTATCATCCAAAATCTGATGGGAAAACAAAAAGGGTGAATCAAGTGATTGAGGATATGTTGAGGATGTATGTGATGGATAAACCATTAAAATGGGAAGACTATCTACGTTTGGTAGAGTTTGCTTACAACAATGGGTACCAAGCATCTTGAAATATGAGCCCATTTGAGGCACTTTATGGCAGAAAGTGTAGCACACTTGTAAGTTGGGACAATTCAGCAAATAGAGCAGTGGTTGGGCCAGATTTACTCAGGGAAGTGGAAGAGCATATGTCAAAAATAAAGAAAAATTTAAAGGTTGCTCAAGATAGGCAGGAAAGATATGTTGATAATAGGCTGGTGAGCCAAGTGATTATAAGCTCGGAGGCTTATGTGATGATTATGCCGAAGATCCTAGATGCTAAAGGCTAGTGAGATTGTTTTGTATATGTAATCCCTCATATCAATAATAAAATGCATCGCTATGTGTAGACCAACCATGATAAAAGAGTATGGGGGACTAAACTCCACTAGGAAGGGAAAGTGGGGGATAAGAGCCTAGGAAAGGGGCTAAGCTAAAGATGTTATCTCTAAGGGAATATTATATTATTATTCCTAAATACTAAGGCAAGGACAAATATCATATTGTCCTAAGTACTTATGTGAAGGGGAATGATCTACAAGTGGAGAGGAATGATCTCCTACAAGGCCATGTGTCAATCAGGGCACACGTAGTTATATGTGTGGAAATTAGTTTGTTGTGGGATTCTTCAAGTCACCTGGCATTTTCACGATTCACCACCATGCCATCATTTGACGGACTCGACATTCTCTCCATCCTTCAACCTCTGCAACCTAGAAGTTGTACGAAGTACCTCCCTGTCATGGGTATCTTACCCATATTGTACCAGAGTCAGTACTATTCCTTAATGGATTTCTGTTGCTTCCATCACCTATTCCATACATGTTTTTTGTTGCTTCCTTTATTTGAGCCTATACCTAGTTGACTAGAGAGCTAGATTGAAGAAGTGGGTTGTCATGCCCATGGGATTGAAGAGGTATGTTGTTAGGCATGTGAGAAAATCTCTCCAGGTGAGAGAATTGTTGGGAATTGATTTCCTGAGGGAGACCAACTGAAATTATAGTGCTCTGAGACTTCCTATCTGACCTATTATGGAATCCCTAGAAGGGAAGTGGGGCAGTCAAAGGAATGTTGAGAAGAGAAGGGGCACACTTCCTAGGGTGGGACAGGCATGTGGGGAATGAGAGATTATATGATGTTAGTTTTAGTTTGAATCTGGTAAGGAATCCCTCCTATTGTCTATGTAGCCTCAGCCTGGTTATAAATCCTTTTACCCAGGTGGAGTTTAGTCCCAACTCGGGGGTGACCCACTGCTGAGAGTTCTGAGCAGCGTGGTCTAAGGCTAGGAGGATCATGGAAGGTATGCGCATAGTTGGTGATATTCTATAAAAGATAAGTATCAATTGTGTATCAATTTACATGTTGTGTGTTTATACATGTGTTTATGTTGACGAGCTTTTCCTGTGTATGTTTTGTGTTTATACATGTGTTTATGTTGACGGGCTTTTCCTGTGTATGTTGCATGTATACATTTTACTGTTATTTCCGCATGAATTTGTGTATTTGCAGAACATATTTGTATGCTTAAGTTTTATATATATATATATATATATATATATATATATATATACATACAGATGAAATTACTATTTAAAGTAAAGTGACATGGCCCGAGCCTGGATGGTCTGGGGATGTTGCAAATTTATAAAGTTTCACAAGATTTTCTGTGTGTAATAGCCCAGTAGGTCTAAGGCTAGGTGTGCTACAATATGGTATCATACACAGGTAAAACCCATCAACATAAACACATGTATAAAAAAATAGAATGTAAATTGATACACAATTGATACTTTTCTTTTATAGAAGATCACGAACTGCGTGCAGACCTTCCATGATCCTCCCATCCTTAGACCACACTACTTAGAACTCTCAGTAGTGGGTCACCCCCAAGCTGGGACTAAACTCCACCTGGGTAAAGGGATTTATAACAAGGTTGAGGCTACACAAAAAACAAGAGGGATTCCTTCTGAGGTGCCAGATCAAACTAACAGCCTATAGTCTCTCATTCCCCGCATGCATGTCCCACCCTAGGATGTGTGCCTTTTCTCTACTCAACATTCGTTCGGTTGCCCCACTTCCCTTCTAGGGCTTCAACAACATACCAAAAATGAAGTCTTAGAGCACTATAATTACAGTTGAGCTACCTCAAGAAATCAATTCCCAACAATTCTCTCACCTGGAGAGAGTTGCTCATAGGCATGACATCCTGCCTCTTCAATCCCACAGGCCTGACAACCCGCTTATTCAATCCAAATCTCTAGTCAACTAGGCACATGCTCAGGTAAAGGAAACAATAGAAAAATGGAATGGAACAGGTGATGGAAACAACCAAAATCCGTTAAGGAACAATACTAGCTCAGGTACAGTATGGGTATGCTACCCGTGACAGGGAGGTACTGCGTACAACTAATGGGTTGTAGATGTCAAACGATGGAGATAATGTTGAGTTTTTCAAACGATGGTAGGGTGGTGAATCTTGAAAATTCCAGGTGACTGGAAGAATCCCCCAATGAACTAATTTCCCCACATATAACTGCATCCACCTTGATTGACACATGGCCTTCCAAGAGCTTGTTCCTCTCCACTTGTAGATTATTCCCCTTCACATAAGAACTTAGGATAATATGATATTTATCCTTTCCTTAGTATTTAGGAATAATAATATAATATTCCCTTAAAGATAATCTCTCTAGACTAGCCCCTTTCCTAGGTTCTTAGGCCCCCCCACCATTCCCTTCCTAGTGAAGTTTAGTCCCCCATACTCTTTTATTGTGGTTGGTCTACATGCAACGATATATTTTATTAATGATATGAGTGATTACATACATAAAAATAGGCTCACTATCCTTTAGCATCTAGGCTCTCTGGCCTAATCATCCCATAAGCCTCCTAGCTTATAATCACTTGGCTCTCCAACCTATATGATCCGAAAATGATCTTTTAAAGACTATGGTTAAGTTTATGCATGAGTTGATTTACCATTTAGGAATTAAGATAAGGAGGATATTTTAATGAAAGAATGTTGTAGCATCATAAATAATATAGAACATAAATTAAACATTAAGAACAACAAACCATAACACCAAGATTGTTAATGGAGTTCGGCAAGGTTGCCTACGTCTCCGGGCTTTTGTCTCAGTGGGGGAGGCTTTCTTATTAATATTCAGTGCTTCAAAATTACATCAGAAGTATCTCAAATGGATTAAAAACTAATATGGTTGTGTTATGTTCGACCTCAAGAATCCAACACAACCGATGGCACTAAAAAAGGTTGAGTGTAGCTCCTGAAAATGACCTCCAAAATTTGCTTCTTCAATGGCTTCCCTGCCTAAAAATGGCTTGGACCTCACAATTATTTAGAATTTCTCCTATTCTGAACCTCTTATGGCTTCCAAAAACCTCTAGTTTATATAGATTTTTAGTTGGGGATCCTATCCCAACTTCCTCCCAAGATCTGGCCTAAAAAAGGGCTCCAGATCCCCCAAAAATGGGAAAAATCCATTAATATCAAGCTAAAATCAGCATAAAATCCAATAACTATAGGTAAAAACCCACTTTCAGAAAATATTGGTGCACAAGCCCCTTTTCCTCAGGCTCCTGGTCACATGGAGGCACCATGTGTCCGAGCGTTGGGCTAAACAATTAGTTCGCCCCTAAAATGTTGGCACATGGTCGTGTGACAACCCCATATGGTCATGTGCTAGCGCTCTAATTCCTCAGCCTCAGGTCCTCTGCTGGTTGTCACATGCTATCCCCCACCGACCCAGGCTTATCCCCCAAAATCCGCACTCAATCTCATTTCAAAATATATGTGTGCCATAGGTTTAAACAAGTCACACATGTGCCCTGTTGGTTAGCATAGGGAGGTTAAGGCGTTGCTTGCCCGGAGGTCACAGGTTCTACCCCGTCAGAGGTGGAAAATCATTTTTGACCAGACAACATTGGCCTTATCTGGGTTTCCATGTGATTGGGCCACATGTCACCTCTGGATTGGCCCTGTATGCACAGTCACCTATACAGTCAGCCTCTTACCATGTGTCATGCCCGGAGTGTGCCACGTCACTACCACTCGTCAATATGTACAACCATGTGTATACCATGCGTCAACCATACTACCATGTATCGAACTGTCACTGGGCCACGCCATCGTACGGAATGCCACATCATCGTCTGTACAATCCACGTGTCAAATTCGTACCGTGCCAACTCAACTCAAAAACGCCAAAAATTCATGACACGTGTCAACTCCTGGTGCTACCACATTAGCATGATGATGTCATCTTCCATGTCATGTTGATGTACTGATGACTTCAGCAGTACAACCTCTGATTGTTGACTTTGGCTTTTTTTTGCATGTTTGGGAAAAAATTTAGATCGCCATAACTTTCGCATACAGTGTCCATTTTCGGAAAAAAACATACTATTAAAATCGACACGACGATCCCTACGCAATGGCGCTTGTTTCATCTGATTCCAATAAATTTGAAATTTTGGCCTTCCTGGATCCATTTTGGATCATTCCTCCCCACTAAGACCTTTTGGTCCTCCAAAAGGGTATTAACCAGACATCAAGTGCGGGATAGGCCTCCCCACTTGTCCTTTGTCTTTAAACTCTATCTTGTGCACCTGTCTCATCATAATCAATTGCCTAATAACCATGACAGCTGAAAGCATATTGTTAGCCATTTGAACTCATTCACATCTTTTTGAACCCACTACGATCCATGTAGAAAACATTAGCAATGATAATATCAGAAATATGAATGAAAATGGACCAATATGTTTGATGGTCTTGCACGACATTAACTTATCTCGAAGCAAAGTATGATTGAACTCCCATCCTAAAACCATCTCATGTTCATGCTTAAGATCAACTGCTTTACTTGGCACAATTATAGTTGTATTGCTTGCATAAGCTTCCTTATTTAATTGTTCCATTGTAGAAGAGATTGATTTACTTTTATATGATGAGCATGTACAACATATTATGTCCCTTCTTTAGTTAAGTGGTATTGATTATGTTCCATGTAGAATATTTCTTTGCGATCATATAAATAAGGGCTACCTTAGACCATTCCACATGGTTCTAGTGGCACCACATCACATAGTACTTCATCCACATACTTAGATGTAATTGAAAATTTTATGATACATTTCTTTGTTATGGGAAATTTGTGATCTTTGCTTATCGAATTTAGTGAATAGGGTTTGTGGTGCATCTTAGTGTTTAATCCCAATTTCTTAACCACTTCTTCTAAAATTAAATTATATTGATATCCACTATCTATCAATGTGTTGATATTGATTGGTTTCATAATGAACCTTATATGGAACAATTCACTTCTTGAATCAAAACCATCACCAATTTTACCTTTCAAACCAACTATTGTAATACTAGACTCATCACCTGAATCTGATCCCAAGTCTGTTGGTCATGTTGTTGTTGCAACTTTTTTCCTCCCTTTCCTCTCTTTGAACCACTTTGGTCTCTTCTCTAGGTGCAATTGCCAACAATGTTCATCATTGTTCCCTTCTGTTGCGCCTCTTTTGTCACCTAAATGAGCAAAACAAAGGTGCTTACAAGCTTAGTTGGGTTAGCTAAGCAAGACAACTATAAATAAAAAGGGTTAGAGAAAGAAACATAAAAGGACAAACTAAGAATTAAACTAAGAAATAAAAGAACAACTAAACTATTGAGCATAAGGACATATGAACAAAAAACCAATAAGACTCATGTCACCAATGGAAAGGATTATATTAGTGAAAGAAAACACCAAGAAGAAAGAGGACTATAGGTCCCCTCTTCCTCCAAGGGAGGGCTCTTGGACCCCCACAACTAAGCTCTTCTTACAACTTTGAATGAAATGGTGAAAKAATCCCAAGCTAATCCACTCAAGAGGTGAGATGGATTGCCCAATGTAATGGTGCTAGTATACTCTTGAAGAGAATAGAGGATTCCTCAAGAGAATAGAAACAAAATAACTTTGCTAATGAATTCCTTTAAAATGAAGTGCACCCATGGCCTTGTTTTATAGCACCTCTTTGAGGTATTTTGCAACCATCTTGTAGTGTGAAAAGAGGCTATTTATGGCATTTTTAGGTCTTTGACCAGCCACCCAGTCAGATTCAGCCGAGATTTGGGTGTCAAATCAACTTGGAAGTTGAACCAGAAGTGGGTAGGAGGCCGACCAATCTCATAAATGCGTCATTCTCAGATGTGCGTGGCTTTTAGCGACCACAGTCATGCATCATGCGCATGTGTGCTTTTCCTGTGTTTCTGGATTGCGCATGTGCGTGCGCGCCATGTGTAGTCATAGTGCACCTTAATTTCATCACTGGTTGTATAGTTTTGGACCTTTTGGAAATGCTTTTGTGGTAATTTTGGTCCATGGGTGACCTCATAACTGTTTGACAATGCTGGATTTCTGTAACCATTTGCGGATGAAATTTTAGTGATAACAAATGCCCCCTGATGGATGAGGTTAGGAGCATACGTATAGTTGAAATTCATCAATGTTTCTTCTACTGAGAGTGTCGTTGTAAGAGAGAGCGATAGTGAGAGTATCAAGAGTGACCCATTGGAGGGAGAAGGGAACCTGTAGAACCCAACCTTCAATAAGGTGTGTAAAAATAAATTGTGTACAAATGAGGCGGGCATGCCCCATGCTCATGTCATGTAACTCAAAAACGAATGGTCATGTTGTATAGTAAATGAAATGGTGTGTTGATGTATACAACTGCAGTGCCCTCGGGGGCGGTCGTGATAAAGGCAGAAGACAATTATGTGGAGGAACATACTCTTGAATAGTAGGTAGTGACACCTGTAAGAAGTATCATGGATTCTGTAGGCATTGATAGCCCAGCCAAGTTCAGAGGTCTTCAGAAAATATAAGAAATCACTGCAATAGTCGCAAAGTAAGACCCACCGTAACATGAAAAAGTGTTGAAGTCGAATGTTACGGGGGTCAACGATAGCAGGGAGAAATTGTGGTTCTCCTTGTGTCATCTGAGACCTCTCATTGGAAAGGAAATGAGAGTCAAGATACTGTCGTCCTTCTGGAAACTGTGCTGATGTCGACAAAAGGGGGACGCGACTCCAAGAAGCAAAGTGCTTCGTGAAATATACTAGGTGAGGTTAGGAACCGGAGGAGGTACATGGATGAATTCAAGATGTATGAAGAGTCAAGACTGCCCTTGGTTGGGGGTATATGCGAAGTATAAGTGGTCGCAACCGTTCAACTAGGTCGAGTGTCCGGGGGACAACAATACGTGGGATAAGTTGTGCCAGAGGCAGGACAAAGTGGACAAACTCGGAGAGCATAGGTAAGTGGCATGTGGGATACTCGGAGTATATGGACAATGTCAATAGTAGTAGATGATAAGGAGTGCCCCAACCAAGGGCGACATGGGTTGTGTTTTGCAAAAAAAAGGGAAGAAGGTCGTCAAAGGTGATGACAAAAAGATATGTAAATGTTGGAAACAAAAGATTTTTACAATATATAAAGAATAATTTGGGATGAGTCTACAAATATAGAAATAGGTGCCCCAGTGTAATATGGTTGAGCCGGTGAGGGTGCAATGCGTTTGGAGAACTGGTGGAGGTTGGGGGCCCCATGGGTGGGTTTCTGTATGAGATAGATGGGATGGAGGGAAATTTGCAGAGGGGAAAACTAATTGTGGATGAAATGGAGGGTTAATGATACTGCGGAGGTGCAGTCAAAATAAAACCATGAAAAGATATCCTGGGAGTCCATTGGGAAAGCTAGCAAAATGAGGAGAAAGAGTATGTGGCTGATTCACGACATGATTCAAGACTATTAGGACTCCCATCCCTGAAGGGTTGAAAAACAACATGAGTGTCAAAGTGCCAAAGGGTGCTATGAATGGGACAACTCATGTGGGGGAGAGTGCTACTGGGTAACAATACCTAAAATGCAATGGAGGTGTCGGTATTGTAGAGCTAGAGATGGGGATCTTGAAGGCAACTTTCAGAGGGTGTGACTGGAGATGCAATTAAGATTCAGAGGGAATGATTACATGCCAGTGTTGATTATATACCTGAAGGGGTTGCGTTGATGTATGATGACTAAGTACTTGCACACATGAAAACCAAATACCCGACATGAACAATATCTGAAGAGAATCGAACATACAATCATTTATTTGATAATTTTGGACATGAGCATGCGTACTTGGATGGGGTATGAAAAAATGGTGCCCCAGGGGTTAAGGATAAAAAATGGCATGGGGACTGTCTTGATGTAGATGAAGGGATGTTGATCCCGTGGTTGAAGACAGATCGAAAAACGAACACTCGGAGCTCCCGAAATGGTGTTTGGAAGTTTGGTGAAAAGGCCTATATATAGTTGTAGGGCCCACATTGCCACTTCATTTCTACTTGCTGTTAGAGTGACTGGACGAGAGGTATTCAGAGGAGATTTGGAGATTCTAGGAGAATGAGGGAGCCGATTCAGGACCAGTGAGCTTCAGGTTAGTAGTCTTATTGTCGTACATAGAAGTAGGTTTTCAATTTGTGGGCAGGGCCTGTACGGAGGGTCGTACAAGGGTTTTTATGGGTGTGGGCCCCCTAGTGCACGGGCGATCCGAAAATATGCGTGCATGGGTGCGCGCCTATTATCCAGATAGCCACGCATGGGTGCTCCCATAGGGGGAACAAAGGCACGCATGGTATGCGTGCCTGTTTTCTACACAACTGCGCATGGGTGCGCGACTGTGTAGTGGACAAGCGCACTGTGATGCGCGCCTGTGTTCGTGACAGGGGCGCATGAAGGTGCCCATGTAGGGTGGACAAGTGCACACTCATGCACACCTATGGGATGGATAGGCACGCATGCATGCACACCTATGGGGTGAACAGACGTGCATATGTGTGCGCCTGTGGGTTAAACAGTCGCGCCTTGGGGGCAAGGATGATGGGTGAAAAACTTATCTTTTTTGGAGATTTGAATGTGTTTTATAGTCAATATGGCTAACCTAGGACTGTATTATGTGGTTGCAAGCAATCATTTGCATGATGCCAGTCCATTGGCGAGAGTGGGACTGGTCACAGCTAAGGGATGTTGTGGCTATTGAGGAGCCAGGGGTTCGTGCCACTTTGGCAGCCTGTGGGCTACTGAAGTTCTTCGAGTGCCCGTTGATAGGGGCGCAGGAGCATCTTTTACAGTTTCTAATCCGAATGTGGAGTCCGGATCTGCATTGCTTTATGGTGCGGGGAGAGCAGATTTCCTTCACTGCGGTGGAGGATGTATACTTTATGACTGGGCTCCCTTTTCAGGGAATGCCCCTACCGATGGAGCATGTGTTACCTGCGGACGTGCAGTTAGCTACCTTGGGCCAAAGGTACTATTCGAGGGAGAACTTCATGTTAGGCTCTGTAGTGAGTATTGGGGCGATGGATGCTTTAGCTCATCGCTGTGTAGCAACGATGATTGTGAGGGTATATGGGTCCCTCGCGACTTAGCAGATCAGTGGTGGTTAGCTAAGGGTTATGGGGAGGGCACCGGCCGAAGAGAATTTTTCCTAGGGTTTGATGCTGCATGCCAAGATGGTAGGGTAGCTGGACAGATGTCAGACTGCGAACTCAGGGGACTTTGCCTTTGGGTCCATCTTGGTGGCCTGGTTTTTGGAGAGGGTGTCGATGTTGTGCCCTAGAGTTTTATTGGGCACACCCGGTGTGCGAGAGCCATGACTGAGGCGGTGGTTGACAATTTTTATTTGCTACAGTGGTGGTGAGGGCGACCATTTTTTCACGGTTGAGGCGGCACAGGTGTGGCTATAGATGTCGTAGATTATACTGCAGTATCCATACTGTGGTGTTGACTTCCGAGGTGACCCGGATATCGTGTTACCTCCAGGGGAGGTGTTTGACCACTGAGGTATGTTTGTGATTTTGATATGTTGATTTTTGAGATAGCATGACATGTGTATTTTGTATAGATGTCGATACTATCGTTTGGTTGTTTGTATGTGCAGATGTGGGACCTCGTGGGCGTGAGGTTGAGATGATGAGAGCTTCAGCTCTGCAAGAGCTGGGGAGACCACCATGGGGAGGGCCACGGGAAGGAGAGAGACATCGGTGTGAGTACATTGAGACGAGACCAGCCGGTGACGAGATAGTGGCTAGGAGATTCCATTTTGATGACCCTGGTGCTGGGCCATCGCATGCTCCTTTGGCGGAGGACGGGAGATATTTTGAGGATATTTGCCGCCACTTGGAGGTGGTGCTACAGGGCGTGTTTGAGGGCATGTGGTCACACATCTAGGATGAGGGCATCCTGGAGCAGTGTGTGGGAGTTTCGCTGACATGGAGGACCGTGGTGCGGTGAGCAACAGTAGCAGGTGTTGCAATGACTGGACGGTTACCTCCAGGTCTGGAGGGACCAGTAGTGGGTGGGGCACCACCGCCTGAGGGAGGGGTAGGAGGTGGAGCTCTAGAGGCACCTTGAGTGTCGCTCTATGTATGTTTGTATTTTTTATATAGGCTGGTGAGCCCATTTTGGTGTAGTGAGACCAGTTTTGTACCGAGGTGCTTCACTGGCCTGCGGATTTTGGACGATGTATGTATGTAAACATTTTGATGGCACTGTTGACCGATTTATATATATATATATATGAGTATACATTTTGGGGTCTTTTTGATGTTTACATGTGTTTTTTAATGTGTTGATGATGTCTAATATATATATGTTGTGACAGGCTCTTGATGGTTTATGTGTGTGTAGAGGTATCTTGATGTGATATATGCCAATCTAACACAATGTTAGCTAAGTTATCGGTAATTTGATTCAATTGTCTTGGAATATATGTAAATGTAATGAAATAAAAATGTTGAGAGAAAAGTCTAACTTGCAGGTATTTGCGAAAGAGGCAAGGATCGCAGACACGGTACACATTGTTGAGATGGAGGACGACTAGTTGAGAATCAAGAAAGATGCTAAGGTGATGAATACGATGATGATGGGCATCGACGAGGAGGCCAATGATGAAAATGTACTCGGCTTAGTTGTTGGTTGTTGAACCCAAACATATGCCGCTAGAGTGGAGTAGTTCATGTGAGGGGGTATAGAGGGCCCAAGCTGCCGAAGCGAGATTTTGTGTCTACCGACTGACGTCCTCGACGTAGCTGATGTGGTAGGTTGGTGGATGAAGCATCTATCAATAACACAAATGATAGTTTAGACGTGAGGGATGGAAAAAAATATTAAAATCACTATAAAAAAAATATCCTAATGTAGAATGGTTACGCTTAGGCGTAAAATTTCTTTAAGTATAACCCGTTGACTAGTTCTTTAAGAGAGAGGCCTTCGGGGGAAGCCAAGATGTGTGCGCCTTTGGTGAGGCAATGTTGGATAATGTAGGGGCCATGGCATGGTGACTCAAATTTTCCATGACCGAGGGTATCGTGAGCGATATCATAGGCAAGGACGAGGTCACCTTTGTGAAATGAGCGAAGGTTGACATGGCGATCAAAGGTGGCCTTTGACCGTTTCTTGGCTGCCTTGTTGTTCTGTAATGAAGATCGACGATCTTCATCCAGGAACTCTAAGTTCAGCAAACGCTGCTCCATTGGAGCAATGTCGGGTAATAGCTCAATTGCGGTGCGTAAGGTGGGAATTTCACACTCGATAGGAAGAGTGGCCTTGACCCCGTGGACTAAATGAAATGGTGTGAAACCAGTGGTCGTTTTCATGGCCGTACGGTAATCCCATAGCGCAGAAAATAACATATGATGCCAATTGGTCTTATGTTTGTTAACCGTGTGCTGCAACATGGTCTTGAGGACCTTGTTAACTGCTTCGACATGTCCGTTAGACTGAGGGTAATATGGTGAGGAAAACTCATGGGAGAATCTCAATCGAGATGAGAGTTCGATGAAAATCTCAATCTCGAAATGTTTCCCATGATCGGAAACTAGGTGGAGTGGTACTCCAAAGTGGGATATGACATGATTAAAGAAAAAACGCGTTGCAGTGTTAGTAGTGTTGTTGAAGGTGGGCATGGCTTCAGCCCATTTTGTGAATTAATCGACTGCGACAACAATGTATTTGTGTCCATTGCTGGATGGGGGATTACAAGTCATGAATTCGATGCCCCATTTACAAAAGGGGCCTGCAGTAATGACTGGGTGGAGAAGAGCAGGTGGTGCTCATTCTTTGTTGGTGTAAAGCTGACATTTATCACATCTCTTCACGACATGAATGCAATCGTGAAACAATGTAGGCCAAAAATAACTTGCTCGGATGATTTTCTGAGCAGTAGACATTTCCGAAAGATGGACCTCGCATGCACCACTATGGCAGTCATTCAAGACTCTATCAGCCTCATCAATGGTCAAGCATCGATGAAGTATGGTGTCGACCCCTCGCCGATATAAGATATCTCCGATGAGGAGATAGCGGGGGGCCTGGTGGCGAATATGACGGTGATCATCCTGTGAGAGGTGGTTACCAAACTTTTGGGTTCGGAGGTAGACAAGGAGGTCGCCATACCAAGGATCATCCAAAGTGATATAAAAGAGATGTTCATTAGGGAAGTCGGTATTGACGGGGGCACTGGTAGTATCAGAGGGGAAGGTCGTGACAAGTTCGACGAGGATGAGGGCTTTCTTGCTCTTGGGTGTTGAAAATTTGAGATCATATTCCTAAAGGATAACGATTCATCAGGAAAATTTGCCATTAATTTGTAGACGACTGAGAAAGTATTGCACGGGGTTGGAATCTGCTATGACCCTAGTTATGCGAAGCATAATGTAATGGCGCAGTTTCTGGACTGTGAAGGCCACTGCAAGGGCTAGTTTCTCTTCGTGATTATACTTCAGGGGAGGCCCTGAGAGGTTTTTACTAATGTAGTAAATGACATACTCATGATCGTCATCACCGATTTGAACAAGAACTCCTGCTACTGAGACAGTTGATGCTGATATGTAGAGGATATAGTCGCAATTATAGTCGGGTGAACTAATTAAAGGGGCGTTAGACAACGTCATTTTAATATCTTTGAATTCTTTTTGGCCATGTTCATCCCAGTGAAATGGGATTTCATGGCATAGTAAGTGAAGGAAATCGTGTGCTCGAGTGGCATAGTTTGGGACAAATCGCCGTAGAAAGTTAGCTTTTCCTTGTAGGCTCTGGAGTTGACGTAAATTCCGGGGGGGTGGAATTTCTGTGATGGCTTGGAATTTAAGGGGGTCCATGGTAATACCTCTTTGGGAAACGATGAATCCAAGGAGGTGCCCCGCAGTGATGCAGAACACGCACTTGAGGGGGTTCAAGTGGAGGTTGTACTGACTACACCGTTGGAAGATGATCCGTAAATCATCAAGATGTTGGGTGCGTTTTTTGGATCGAGCTGTGAGATCGTCTAAGTATGCGAGAATGATATGAGCCAGATCGTGAAAAATGTATGTCATAGCCCATTGGAAAGTTTCGCCAGCATTCTTTAGGCCAAAAGGCATGACACGATATGAAAAAGTACCCCAAGGGGTGGTGAATGCGATTTTGTATTGATCGGTAGGGTGGATTTGGATTTGATTATAACTAGAGAAACCGTCCATGAAGGACAGAGCCTCGTGGCATGCATAGTTGTCGATAATTTGATCGATGAAAGGCATTGGAAATTTGTCTTTGGGACATGTGTGATTGAGATCACGAAATTCCGTGCAGAAACGGATAGTGCCCTGTTTTTTCTTAATGGGTACAGGGTTGGAAACCCATGAGGTATAGGCGATGGGGTAGATGAACCCAGGCGCGCGTAATTTGTCAATCTCAGCTTTAATGGCCGTTGCTTTGGATGGGTGTAGCGGTCGTTGTTTTTGACGAACAGGTGTGATGTCAGGCCAGGTGTCGATGCGATGTTTGACAATAGAGGGATCAAGGCCAGGCATCTCTGTGTATGACCAGGCAAAAATATCCCGATATTCTTGTAAGAGGGCTTTATAGGCAATGATTTCTTGAGGAGTGCATGCGGCGCCAATGGTGATTTCCTCGACGACTCTATTTTTTATGGAAATATCGATTTTGATGGTCGGGGAAATGTTGGCCATGTTGCCTTCTTCAAAAGCATCAGGGGTAGGAATGGGTTTGTTGAACCAGTCGATATGACCTGATGGATAAAATCCTTGGTTTCGACTACGTATATGGGGTGTTTGTTAGGAGGTAGGATTCCTGTGGAAGGAAGAGTTCTTTGTAGTGTAGTGCATCCCATGGGTAGTCGGGGGTGTTTAACTCTTTGAGTATGTCCTCGTCACAGTGGAATTGGCGGGAATACAAGGGATTGTAAAGAGTGATATCGGTGACTGTCACCGTGTGGTTGTCCTGTGGTGATGAAGAAGCAGGGGGAACGATGAAATGAAATTGCAATGGTTCTCTCGACATAAACCAAATATCGAGGTACTGAGGAGTTCCAGTGGTAGTTGGATGTAAAATTTATGTAGGGAAATGAATGGGAGAATTGGGGGGATTTGGGGGTAAATCCTCGGATAAGTCATCCAAGAACCACGGAGGAATAGGGAGTGCCTCTGGTTCAGGAGAAATGATATGAAGAATCTCAAGTGGTGAGGTAAGGTCAACCATCGATTCTGTAGGGGGCGCAGGGGTTTGAATCAAGGTCATTTGGCATTTCCTGTATTCAATGATCATAGGACATTGATATGTAAAATGATCTAAGGATTCAAATAGAGAGCAAGGGCGTCTCATACTTTCATTGACTGAAGTCATGACATAATGGATGTCAGTGATGTTTGGTAGGGATGATGTAGCTGGATTGGGTTCGTGCTGGAAGCTTTGGCGTACTGTGACTAATGTCTGTCAGAAGTGAGGTAGTGTTGGGCAATGGTGTGTATAATGGCCATATTCTAAACATATTGTTAGCAAATATTTAACAGATAGTGAATGGCATAAGTACAGGAAGAATGTACAGAGGATTGTTGGCATGTTTTACATGCAATGTATACTTGTCATTGATGGCAAGTACAGTAGTGATGATGGCTTGAGTACAACAGCGATGATCAGCGGTGCAGTGATAATCAGGGAAGAGCAACAACCGTGTTCGTTGGATCTCTTCCTAAATTACCGATGGTCGACAGATCTGAATAAGAGCATGCTGAAGAGGTAGGCCTGTAAGGTTTGAGAAGAATTTTTGTTCATTGGATCCCCTTCAAACTCCCGATAGAACGAGGGTCGTCAGATCTGAATGTAGACAAGAAGAGTGCACTGAAGAGGAGGACATATCTTAGACGTTAGATCCAAGCGCAGGACCCGACCATCATTGGATCAAGGAGAACTTGCACAATCTTTAAAGTACAAGGAGAAGTGGGCGTACAAAATTCTGAAAGAAGGAGGATCGTCCATTTACGGGTAGGACACGTGGGGATAGATCGTCGGTTTGCTTACTGGAGAGTCAAAGGAATGATGTTCCCTAACCTCTCGAAATCACGATATGCGAAATCACGATTTAACCTCAGCTGTCAGATTAAGGTTGAATCTGGACCGTTGATTCCAGTCCATGTCGGAGTTTCGGGGATCGAGAGTTGGAGATGTCAAGTAATATCATCCACAGGAATCTCGATTTCGCGATATGAAAAATCGCAACTTAATCGCAGTCGTTGAATCAAGATCAGATCTGGACCGTTGATCCAACTCCATATCAGAGTTTCACGAATCGCGACATGGAGAGACAAGAAAACAATGCAACAAGAATGCTGAAATCGTGATTCAATCGCAATCACTGAATCAAGATCAGATCTGGACCATTGATCCAACTCCATATTAGAGTTTCGCGAATCGCGACATGGAGAGGGAAAAAGAACAATGCAACAAGAATTTTGAAATCGTGATTTAATCGTAGCCATTGAATCAAGATTGAATCTGGACCGTTGATCCAAGTCCATTTTGGAGTTTCGAGGATCGAGTGTTGGAGATGTCAAAGAATATTAACATCAAGAATCCTGATATCGTGATAAGAGAAATCGCGGCGTAATTGCAACTGTTAGATCAAGATGTGATCTGGACCGTTGATACGACTCCATTACGGAGTTTCGTGGATCGGGACTTTGAAGTGACAAAAACACTGAACGTCAAGAGTGTCGAAATCATGATGTGTGAAATCTCGACTGAATCTGAACCGTTAGATCAAGATGTGATCTGGACCGTTGATCCGACTTCTTTACGGAGTTTCATGGATTGGGATTTGGAAGTGACAAGAACATTGAACATCAGGAATGTCGAAATCGTGATATGCCAAATCGTGGAATGATCTGAACTGACAGATCAAGTGTTGATCAGAGGGTTACTGTTCTCTCTCACAGTTAACTCCTCAGTTTCGAATCTGTTAGCGAAACAGATTCATGATTGCCAATTAGTTGGTGTTTCAGTTGATGAGATAGTTGTCTTCTTTTTTCCTAAGGAGATGGGAAGTTGAACCGCCATGAGTGTGTATAAAATAAAATGAGACAGATAGCGTGAGGTTGGTTGTTCGATATGAAAAATGAATGAAACTGAAGCAAAGGGAAAATAAGAGCATGTGTAGTGGGAGATGGAGATGATGCACAGTGTGAGAAGAAACTCAAAGAAGAGTAAAATATGATGAAGAGAAGTTGAAGCAGATCAGAATGAAAGAACGATTTGATGCAGAGCAGACTTGCTGAACAAACAGAGGAAGAGAAGAACAACATAACAGTTAGTAGAAGACCAGATTTACAGAACAAAGAAAGATTGGTAAGAATTGATTTATCTGTGTAGTTGTTTGTTTATTTATTCATTCATATTATAGGGAGGTTGGGAGGTTCTCGGGAGGACTGTTGTCCTCAGAGGTTCAAGTGAGAGCTTGAACACAGGAAGTTGTAGCTTCCATCTTGTTGCAGCTAGAGAAATTAGGGTGGCAGGGTGGTGTAAGGAAGAACATGTGTTCTCTGTTATACAGGTTGGAGCCTGTGTAACTGAAAGTTGGTGCT
This sequence comes from Picea glauca, assembly GCA_000966675.3. Classification (NCBI taxonomy): domain Eukaryota; kingdom Viridiplantae; phylum Streptophyta; class Pinopsida; order Pinales; family Pinaceae; genus Picea; species Picea glauca. The sequence continues at coordinate 266,524 of JZKD02S0339975.1, read as the reverse complement.
TCTATCCAGTTGGTGTTGGAACATTTAAGGAGTTGGTGCTTCCTTCTAGTGGGTGCTAGAGAAACCAGAGAGTTGGTTCTCTCAAACAAGTTGTAGCTTGTAAAACAGAGGTAGCAGCCTCACATTGAGTTGGTGCTCAATTATAGATGATGTACAGAACTTAAAAGACTGCCTATCATTTTGAAGAAGAAGAGGCTTTCTCCCTTTATGGATTTCCTTGTGAAAATCTGTCTCTGTGTATACCTTATGTGTGACTGATGCTCTTTAATTTTACTATCCATATGTTGTATATTGTTGATGATCACTTGAAGAAAGATTAATAATGTTTTAATAGACTTAATATTGTTTAAGCTCAATTACAACTGATTCACCCCCCCTCTCAATTGTTTTAGTAATTTCAACACATATAGCGCAAGCAAATTTGGTTCGCAACCCTTTGCTACTTGAGTTAGGGGAGGTAGTGACAGTACTTGCTACAGTGGCGAGTGGTGATGGTGTTTGATTGAGTGGAATTAGGTTACGTAACTTAGGTAGAGATGGGCATTTGTTGGTTGGGTGTCCATTTTTCTCACATAGTGCACAAGGAGGTTGGATGTGTGGGGGAAGTGGAGTTGTGGGCTCCTTCTTCATTCGCCTGCCCCCAGTTGTGGCAGGGAGGTTAGTGAGTGGGGGTGTAGAGGGTATGGTGGGAGTGAGTATGGGAATCGTCATTGGGGTTCCTTCCATTTGGGGGGGAAGGAATGGTTGAGGAACCATCTCTGGTGGATGTAAATATCAAACTAGAATTGCCAACACCATATTAGGGAGGGTAAGTGTTGCAGCTACTTGGAAAGGTTGTACACCAGGTGGAGGGTAGAAGAAGGGGATTTGAGTAATGGCTTGGGGAACTGTCTCCCAAACTAGGATATGGCTTTGGGGAGAGGTGAAATCGTGAACTGGTGGAGTCGATGAGTTCACAGGAGGCTCATGAGGGGGTAGCTCTGCGACTAGTGGGACATCAGATATGATAGAAGCCTCCCTAGGAGGAAGGGTATCCTCTATGTCAGTTTCGTTGGACGATACAACGCATACTTGATTGGAAGGATGAAGGAGTGGTGGTGCACCATGGTAAGTTCCTAACAATGATGGGTCTTTGAAAATTCTGGGACCCATTTCGATGAGTGGGTATGCGTCATGACTTGTGTGGATGAGAGGGAGAATTTTATCGATGTTGGTAGAAGGGTTAGGCTCGTAATGTGAAACTTGGTCAATGGTAATGATCTTCCCGTTATGGGGGAACATCATTGTTCGAAAAATGGAAGAGGTGACTGCCTTCATAGAGTACATGTAGCTACGACCGAACAAGATATTATAATCGAGTGGGGCATCGATAACTTCAATGTCAATGAGAATGGTCTTGCCCCCGAGTTCTACAGGGACATTTTGGAAGAGCCCTTCAAGAGAAGATGGTCATCCGTCATAAGCTCTTAAGGTAATGGAAGTTGGTATGAGTTCGGGGGAACCAAGTTTCTGCCATACAGACTTGGACATAATGCATGTGGATGCACCTTCATCGATGATGCATCGATGAACTGTAATGTTCCAAATTTTTACTGGGATTTGAAAAGAGATTAGAGCGGGAAGACGAGGTTCTCCACTGTCGAGATCAAATGTGATGATTTGAGTATCCGCAGGGTCGACTGACCCCAAGGCGAAAAGTAATGATTTTCACTGAGTGGGACAAGTTTGAAGGACTTCTAAGGCTGACATGGCAGCCGGGGATTGTGCTAAGTCATCGACCAAACTGTAATTATGAGCCACCCTAGCCTATGGGTTGCGGAAATTCCTGCGTAATGGGATGCGAGGGATACGAAGAGGTGTTTCGAAGTTAGGGTGAGGAATCACCAACAAGGGTCTCGTTGGTGCTGGGATTGTTTCTGGGGGAATGGGAGGAGACTCAGCGGGTGCATGGTATTGATGACTACGTGTTTGTAGAAGGATTTCTTCTTCACTGCTGAGGAGGATAGTGCGATCTACGGGATTGTTTGGATTGAGGTATTGTCCTAATTGTGGTGGGGTAGGCTGAGTGTCCTGTTGGGTGTTCATCACACCCTGGTGTGGAATGGGGTTTTGTAGCATGGCTGGCGGTGGTTGTTGCACGTATTGTTGTGGGGCCTACTGAGGGGCAGGTGGTGCTAGAGGATGGGGTACACTTCTTGAGTCTTTCATCCATTTAAAATCAGTGATTTGGGGGCAATGATGAGTATAATGACTGAACTCACCGCAAAGAACAAAAGGGAAGGTGGTTCTAATATTATTGTTATTTCTCCCTTGATGCCTGTTGTTATTGCCCCCCTGGGGGTTCTAATTCCCTTGATTCTAGTTGCCCCCAGTAGGTTGGTTTTGTTGGGGGTGATTCCCGCCTTGACCTATGTTGTTATTTTTCATGTTTTTTCCTTTATTTTTGACATTATTCGATGGGTGGGTTGGATTTTCTGTATTCAGCTGTTCAAAATTTTGATATTGTTGAATGGGAGAGGGTTGAAGAAAATTCACCCTAGCGTGAGGGTGTGGAGGAGCTATGGGCTATGGAGGACCAGGGAATGGAAAGTATAGATTCTGTGGGAGTTGTGATCTGTAAGGTACATAGGAAGGAGTGGCACTTTCGCTAGTCCTTAGAGTATAAGCTGAGGTAGAGGGAGTACCAGAACTTGTTTGGATAGGTGGGTGTATTATAGGTGTCGGCGGTGGCCCACTGGTAGGCAGAGGAAGAGTAGTAGGGTATGGTTTTTGATAAGGGGGTGGAGGGTAATAAGAATTTCACCCATATGCCGACAGATATTGAGGTGTGCCATACATTGGTGGTTGTTGGGGTTATGGACTGTGGTGCGTGGTATTACCAATCAATCCATCTACTGAGTGAGACATCCTGGGTTTGTCTTGACCGAATGGCACAGGTTTTGGGAGATCAGGAAGTACTGTGTATAAGTACCCTGATTGTGAATAGATGAAGTCATATTGTTGAGCCTTATTGATGGCTTCTTCTTCTGATTGAGGGAAGGTGGAAACTACATCTTTATCGAGGAGAGAGACAAGTGATCTGAGAAACCAGTCAAGACACTGTTGTTTGGTGGTTTCGGCTTTGCACAAACTACGTCGTCTATGCCACTCGTGAATGTGATCAGCGATATGTGTGGCTGAGGTTTGTTTAAAATTAGAGAGTAGTTCAAGACCATTGTCATGGCGGATTGGTAATTGGAATAAGGTCAAAAATGCTTTGGCCAAGGACTCGAAAGTCGCATGGGACCTTGATTTTTCATCTACATACCATTTGGATGATGGGCCAGTGAGTGTGCATTGAAATAATCCTAGTCGGATGGAATCATCCATAATGCTGTTAGGAGAGCACCATAAGTGGAAAGTCATGACATGGTTGGCAGGGTCATCCCCTGACTTTCCTTCAAACTTGGGAATGTCTGAAGGTAGTTTGGTAGGCATTGCAGGCCATGTGGGGTCATGCAATATAGGATCATTTGTGAGTTTTCTTAAATCTGGTATGTTAAGAGAGGCCAAATATGGCATCTGGAGTGGTGGCAGAGGATTAGTTCCAACCATGGCATGATTGTTCTGTGAACCTGACCCTGGAGGGGGGCTAGGTGGGTTGAGACTCCCCCCTTGAGAGGAAGTTGGCCCCCCGCTTCCATGTAACGGAGAGCAAGTGGACGGTGGACCTTGGGAAGTGGACCCGAGTAAGGTGGAACCAAGCAAAGCTGATCCTAAGACAGTGGCACTCACTAGAGTGTGTGAAGGTGGTGTCGATGAGTTGGCAAGACTAGTAACTCCCCCTTAAATAGGAGGGAGGTTTAGCAAGCATCTAAAACGACGGGGGTTCTGTGGGTCCCCTATGATGTCTGACTAGCTGAGTGGATGTGTGCGAATTGTGATGAGAGAAAATCAACAAGAGCCTTTGTTGCAATTTTTGAACTTTACACGATATATATCTAAATTAAAATGTAATCATAAGTGCATCATACATAAAGTGTTTTTTGAAAAAGAAGCATATATGTGGATAAGTGGGTTTTGTCCGCGTGGGGAATCAAAGAAAACAAATGCTCGTGTCCTAAAAGATGTAACGCCCTTCCTCTCAAATAGCACTGGACCTTCCAATAGTACTCAACAGTGGGGTCTAAAGTCATTCGAAGAGAAACTAGTGAAGGATGAAATAATCAGTTATAATGAGGGGTAAAGGGGGCATATCTCGAAAGAGCTAGCGATATTTCCCAATAGCCACACAAAATCCGATCAAGGTGCAATTGCAACCCACAATTTCCACCTGGGTAGATGTCCTAAAATTTGGTCACTAGGTACCTTGGTCAAAGTGCGGCATTTAGATTTTCGGCCTAAGAAATGGGTCACGGGGGCTGGATCCCATCCAAGAGGTGGGTGCCTCAAGGGGGGACGCACAGAACAACCGGACCTCGACCTTCAACCCTTCACGGGTATCTCCCTGCCTTATGGTGTTAGGAACACTTGACTTGGAGGATTTTCAGCTCCCTATTTGACAACTTCTATTGTTTTGACAACGTGAGAACCAAATAACAGGGAGTTATTTCGATGCCTATCCCCGAAATCCTACCTAGACTAAAAACATTCTTTTGGCACCTCCTATGGAGGAAAACTTAGTGAGTTTTTAAGAAAAAATTTAGATGTGGTTGTTTGAGATATTGGGGGTGTGAACCAAGCTCGTTGAAATTAAATGGGAGTGGATAGTTTCGTCAAGAAAAGGGTGGGGTGTTTCGGAATCCCTTTGGAGGAAACTTACTTTGACCTCCATGTTTCGAGAGGAAAACTATGTGAGTGATAAGTGAATTTTGTGTGTGAATGAGTGAAAGTGTGCCAATGTTTTAATGAATTAGGTGTCACCTTGTTGCATGTGGACTTCGCTTGGTCCTTACAAGTGTTGATTACCTAATTAACTAAATGTATTTGGTACAAGCTTGCGTAATTCAAAAGACCCTAGGAAACTAGCATGTGGACATGTGGGTCCTTTACTATTCCTTTAACTCCCTATTGTGATTTAATCTAAGAAAAGATTTGAAACTGTCCTATATTGTGATCATGTGGGCATGTATGGGCCCATTACAAAACCTTTAAACTTCCCTAGTGATTTAATCTAAGAAAGTAAAATTCAACACTATCCTATCTTTGTAGCATGTGGGCATGTATGGTCCGGTTACAATCTTAAGATGTGTTTGAAAAATAAACTAAGAGGAGTCCTGAGGGGGCTGTTGTCCTCTCCTAAAGGTTTTAGTATTTTTAAGGGAGATGAAATTGTCCTACAATATTTTTCTGATTCTCAAGGTCGCTTGGAAGTGCGAGAGAAGAGCATACTAAGCGATTGTTATCCAACTTCTGGTCCCAATGCAAATTTTATGTGATTACAAATGATTCCAACTTATACTTTTAGTCAAAGCAAGCCATCCATGTGGCAAAATGAAAGAAAAAGAGGAAATAATGATTTTAAACCTCCTAAGTGCCTATGTGTTTTGACTAATCCCTTTGTATGAAGAGGGAACTGAGTGTGGTGCAAATTATAATATGCATGAAATCACTTTTAAGAAGGCTAGGGGCCTTCCCCAAATCACAAAAAACCTTACAATGTGTATTTTTCTGCACAGGTGCGCGGGTCTCAGAGTAGACAGAGGCGCACTGAGCGCCTGTGCATAGACCGAAACAGGATTTTGGGCACAGGCCCGCAGAAAAACACTGTGATTTTGGCGCACGATGCATGACTATGGGCCAATAAACTCGCGCACAACTAACACACGGCCATGAAGAAAAATTCGGATGGAATTCTCTCAATTCAACTTTGAATTGGATGTTTTGTAGGTCATCTTGGGCTAGTTAAGGTACCTGCAGGTTAAATAAACCAAAAGAAGAGCTATAAAAAACCAAATGGGGTAGGAAATTGATACCTTTCCCTAGTGGAGTCACCAATCTGTTGCGCCTCTTTTGTCACCTAAATGAGCAAAACAGAGGTGCTTACAAGCTTAGTTGGGTTAGCTAAGCAAGACAGTTGTAAATGAAAAGGGTTAGAGAAAGAAACATAAAAGGAAAAACTAAGAAATAAACTAAGAAATAAAAGAACAACTAAACTATTGAGCATAAGGACATAATAACAAAAAACCAATAAGACTCATGTCACCAATGGAAAGGATTATATTAGTGAAAGAAAACACCAAGAAGAAAGAGGACTATGGGTCCCCTCTTCCTCCAAGGGAGGGATCTTGGACCCCCACAACTAAGCTCTTCTTACAACTTTGAATGAAATGGTGAAATAATCCCAAGCTAATCCACTCAAGAGGTGAGATGGATTGCCCAATGTAATGGTGCTAGTATACTCTTGATGAGAATAGAGGATTCCTCAAGAGAATAGCAGTAGCATAACTTTGTTAATGAATTCCTTGAAAATGAACTGCACCCATGGCCTTGTTTTATAGCACCTCTTTGAGGTATTGTGCAACCAGCTTGTAGTGTGAAAAGAGGCTATTTAGGGAATTTGTAGGTCTTTGACCAGCCACCCAGTCGGATTCAACCGAGATTTGGGTGTCAAATCAACTTGGAAGTTGAACCAGAAGTGGGTGGGAGGCCGACCAATCTCATAAATGCGTCTTTCTCATATGTGCACGGCTTTTAGCAACCATAGTCGCGCATGTGCGCTTTTCCTGTGTTTCTGGATTGCGCATGTGCACGCGCGCCCTGTGTAGTCATAGCATGCCTTAATTTTATCACTGATTGTATAGTTTTGGACCTTTTGGAAATGCTTTGTGGTAATTTTGGTCCATGGGTGACCTCATAACTGTTTGACAATGTTGGATTTATGTAACCATTTGCGGACGAAATTTCAGTGATAACACCTTCTTTCTTGCAATGCTTGCAAGAGAGCTTCTCTTCCTTCACTGTCACCGAATTTTCTTTCTTCCCATTCCCTTTTCCTTTTCCATCTTTCTTTGAAGATGATTCCCCTAATACACTAACTCCAGTTTTTCCTGTTTCAATATGTGTTTCTTGGATATAAATTGTTGATTAAGGTTGGTTGTCATTGATGTCAACCCTTGAAGAAAGCCACGTAGCACAAAGGTTTGGGTAATGGACCCAATATTGTTTGATGTAAATATGACTCATTATTGTTTTTTCATGGTTGATAAGAATTAAATATGGATGAACTCCAAAGTGGTCCCCTTATGGTGAAAGCCCTCACGGGAAGACGCTTTGCGCAGTAAGAGAACCCATGATTAATTATGGAATAATGAGATGAAGGATAGTGAATTTTTCATGGAAACTATCCTATATGGATATTTCTTGTCATGCCATTTCCAGTGGTATGTATAATGTTACATAACTCCTCACGGATAGAGAGTTATGACCATGTGAAGTTGGAGAACCCAGGTTTGGGTAATGGACCCAAGTTTGTTTGATGGATAACGGTATGATTTTTGATATATTTGAAGGTAATACTATTCTATATGGATAGTACATGTCATTCCATTTCTGGTGGTATGTGTAATGTCACATAACTCCTCACGGTTTAAGAGTTATGGCCTTACGAAGCTAGAGGACCCTCATATGTCATCTAGAAGCCCCCAAAGGTCAAAGTAGTCAAAGTGGTTTAAGAGATTTTAAAAGGTAAATAATAAAGTGAAGTGATGAGTGTATTGTAATTCAAATTGAATACAAAATAAATTATTTCAATAATAAATTTAATGGAGAAAATAGAAGTATGTTAACCCTAAAATAAGGAAAGTGGGTCAAGTGACCAAGAAGATGTTTTTAAGGAAGCTACTTGGAGAGTATAAATAAGAGGCAAGGCTCTCTCATTTCAATTACAATTGAGAATATTGAATATCTATAGGTTTATGAGGTAACCAAGGATATCTAAGCCTAATTTTTGAAGGAAGGTGAAGAAAAGAAGGCCAAAATGCAAGGAAGGATAAATTCTTTTGATGGTGTTTTCTAAGGTATGTTATTTACAGGTCATCTCATCATTTTCACTATAAATTTTTTTCTATAATGATTCAGACCGTGAAATTTTTATGCCATTGAAAAAACATACCCAAGTATATGTGGTAAAAAATTCATCTTGTGGGTCGTTGTATTTGTGGATTTACACTCCGTGGAAAATAGGGTTTCTGGCTAGTCGTGAAACTAGTCAAAAACAGGTGTTTCGGGTAAAAACGTCATAACTTCTTCACAACAGATCCAAATTCAGTGAGACAAAATGTTTTCATTAGGTTACAGCCTGTAGTATGTTTTGTAATATTTTTATATCAATTCAACTAATATTTCATGTGGGGCACACTCTACAAGGTCACTCTCTAGAATAAGCCAGAATTCAGCAAGGTATGTCATTTTTTCTATAACTCCTTTTCTGAGAGGTTCCAAGTAGTGACACCTAGATGAATTGTACAAAACACATTGAAGAAAATTGTGTATCAGTTTCATATCTTTATACATTACAGGTTCAAAGTTATGATTACTTCAAATTAGGGTTGTTGACAAATCCAAAACTAAGCATTTGAGACTAAAGAAAAGTTTGATGAAAATGCTAGTCTCATGTTGTTAAAGTTAAGGAAGGTTTGCAGGAATGTGATCATATACACCAGGTCTATTAAAGAGCTACAAATCATATTTGGATGATGAAATTAATGAGGGATTTTGGTTGAGGTACATGTTGAGTACATGGTTGAGACAAGTAGTTGATGAGTTAGCACATACATGAGGTGTATAGTTGATGATGTTGGTATATATTGATGAGTCATATTTGATGAGTAGTTGACACATGATAGGTACATACTTGGTACATGGTTGGATGCACTTTTTTATGGTACAAGTTGATTACAGGTTGTTTGGTACAGGTTGGTGCATGGTTGATGCACTTGTTTATGGTACAAGTTGATTACAGGTTGAGGTACATGTTGATGCATGGTTCATATTTATTGGTACAGGTTTACAGTGGTATATCTCACAGTGATAGTGTGACAGTGGTTCCATCATTATACTTCTACTTCAGAGTGACAGGACGGGGAAAAGACAGGTGGTTCTAGCCACCTTCTGGTTGTAGCCGAAGAACATAGGGGGTTGTAGCCTCCTTTTGGTTGTAGCCAGAGAATTGGGGAGTTGGAGCTTCCCTCAGGTTGTACCCTGAGAAACTAGGGGGTTGGAGCCTCCTTCCAGTTGTAGCTGGAAAA
>JZKD02S0339975.1:224732-235726 GCA_000966675.3 Picea glauca | reverse complement strand
CTTGCATATTGACCTGAACGACTTTTCCTTTCAGTGCCTCTACTGACTGCACTGTGATCTCCTCCTAGATCAGTGTTGTACCATTTGTCTATTCTTGTGCCATGTTCCTCTTCTCATCCTCCAATTACGTGATCATCTGCGCTGCTTTCTCCTGGAGGGGTTCTACTTCCACCTGTCTCTCTTGTTTTTACACCTGTGCAGCTTTTAAATCTACCCGTAGATTCTTCAAGTCATGATTACCTTTCATGCACTCTGTGATGATTATTTTGTTTTGTCTATTATTGAGCTATTGTATGGATGCAGTGAGCCTTCCTCCTATTGGTCCCACTATTGGACCTGCTCATCCTCTTCCAGCGTTTCCTACAGCTACGTGACTCTATGAAACAACTCTTCTGTTGCGCTTACATGCTTCTCCAGTTCTTCTAATTGGACTATAGGGTCTTGTTTTCTCTACTCTCCAACCTTGGGAGGAGTTGTAGGAGTCAACTTTTCTTTTAATTCCTCAATCCCTTTTCTATTGTGTTCAATGGTTTGGGAAATAAGATTGAGTTTCTCCTCTACACTTGTGTTCTCTTCTTGCACGCTATCAGGGATGTGATTGTACATTGATGTCACACCCTATTCTATTTTGTTTTCACGCACCTTTTTCTCCTTATTTTTGAGCTTGACCTACTTGACCACCAATTCCAAGGTGTCATTTTCATTTCTCATCTTCTACAGGTCTTTTGCATCTGTTATGGCACATGATTGTACCTCCAGTGTGACACTGACTTGGAGCATGTACAATGCCTTGGTAGGTATTCTTGCTAATACCAGCTCTACCTACGCCATATCCTTCAATGGTGTCTAGGTTGCGGCGTCATCCATCTGCAACATGTTAGATGTCACTCTGGAAGTCGGACTCACCTGGGCGATAGTTTGAACTATGTCCTGCTGACTCAGCACAGTCTTTGTTTCTACTGCTGCTACTTTAGAGAAATATTTTGTTCCCCTTTTAGGCCTCTGCATTGACCTGATTTGCTCGATGACCTTCTTTATCCCTGCCAGCTTGTCTTGTATTCTACCTCTCTGGTGTTGGGATTCTTCAAATTCTTTCGCTACGTGGTCCTGCACTTTATCTACCATAAGGTCTAGGTCATCCTCAATAATAATGTATTCCAGTGGTTTCTTATGCACTTTGGCCTTCTTTCGTTCCCCACCCCTCCCCCGTGTGTATAATCAACCTCTTGGGTGGCCCTGTTTCATGTGGGGTGGTTGCTGAGGGGGTTTAATGTGTTGTAGTGTTCCCCACCCCTTGTTCCTTTTGTCTTGGGGCAGTATCCTTTTGCACTTCCTACGCATCTTTCTTCGATGCATTCCCATTCTTCTGTTGTGACGACTTCTGGCTAGGTTTCCCTGACTTCATTGGCTTTTTGGGTGCAACGATGTCACCTACAGGTGTCTTGGTTTACCCTATGTCTACTTTCATACCCTTAGGAACCTCTTGAGTCAGGACTGGAATCCTCCAATCGTCATGCCAATCCCTCATTGTCATTTCTACGTCCTCTTCAGTGATGCAATATCTTAATTGTAGCCACTCCTTCCTTGGATCTCTACACACTTGGATCCACATTTTATGTGTTGTTTCTTTGAAGTTGGCTATCTCCTTGTATTGTGCAACCACTTCTGGAGTGATTCTCCAACTATTCGTAATGCTCTCCTATATCTCGTTGAAGTATCGTGCAAGGGTACATGTGTTGCCAATTCTATGCTTGGGGTCTGAAGTGCTCTCGAATGATGTGTACCACGCTGCATGACAATGACCTATCTGGTCACAAAAATGAGAGTATAGGGGCTCCCTCCACCCGATCAATGAAATCAAAATGAGTAACCATGAATAGTGGAACTCTCTTACCAAGTCTTACATGTATTTGCATTCATCGAGGAACAGGTTCAATAAATATGGGTCCTAGTTGAGCATAGTGCCATTGGCGCACTGTGCTGCAGTTGCGACAACCCCGACAGGGACTTCCTCCTTGCAAAATTTTATGAGCATCTTATAGGACATGAGTTTGGTGGCCATTCTCTTTGTTGCATCGCTTATCCTCTTTATTATGATCCCATGCGAGCCCCTCTCTGTTCCGTAAGTTTTCTTCATCTCCTCGGCCAAAGATTTCTCCTTTGTTTTATCATCAAGGTAATGCACGGGACTCTCACCCATAGATGGAAGACCTATGATGAATGTAATTAGTTCCATGTCTATTGAGATGAGCTCCTCCAACCATAAGAATTCTTCATGGAGGACCTCCATCAACTGCTTGATGCAATTGTTTACCTCTTCCCCCCTGCCAAAATGGGGAATGTGTAGCACGTTCAGAATTCCTTGTTGGCTAGGTCGATTGGCCATGATTTTGGTTGTAGAATTGGGTCACCAAAGGGGCATGTTCATATACTCTCAAGGTATACATGTTTCGCAAACTCTGGGAATTTTCCAGCATCGACCACAGCATAGTCTGAATACCACAGTATTTCCATGTATCCTAGAAGGGAAGGTGTGGCCTACACCCCCTCAGGAATGCGCAGTAGGACTATCATTTCATCAGTCTGTCTGCACGATGACCACTCCATGGGATGTTTTCCCCTTCCTCTTGGCAACTCCCTTGAGGTCCCAACCTCCATATGTCTCTCTTCGGTGGTAGAGTATAGTTGGTCGATACGGTCTTCCACCAGACCCTCCTGTTGTTGCACCAACCCTACTATGGATGGTGGTCTCGATGCGATAACCTCTGTTTACACCATGGTGGCCCCATTTTCTCTCTGGGCTCCTTCAGCCCTCACAGGTCTATGTGGGTTTCCTGCGTCTTCGGCCTGTCAGCCCTACACACTATCTTATGGGTCGATATCCATTCCAGCCATTACTGGAGGTTGGGATTCTTCCTCCATGAGTGTGGGGCTTACTAGTTCTACATGTGGTGAGGGAATTACATCAACATCAACGAATTACCCCCTTTGTGCAGTTTTTGGCTCGGCCTTGCCAATTTCGTAAGGTTCCCTAAAACTACTTTGAGTTTTTCTTGTTGTTTGGCTCGGCGTGTCAATATTTGGGGGTGCCAATGTGGGAACTAAATGATTTCACCAGATGGTTTTCTACTGGTTTTCACTATGCACTCGTTAATTTGTCTCTTCTATGTGTGCTCTTCTAATGCATCAAGTTTGCAAATTCAAAATAAGTTGTAAATTTCCCGCGTATCTCCTTTATATAGTGCATGACATCAATGTTTTGAAGCTTCATGAAGAAGCTTCCCTAGCTATGATTAATTCAATGAGTGTGTTTCGTTTAATTTCATAAATTCCCCCAGCTGGCGCCTTTTTACCCTAACCGTCATTTTTTGCTTTTTTGGACCGTTGGTACCTTTTTCGTGGTACTAATTTATTTGAGTGTGTCGCGTATATTTGCTATAATGTTTCCTTATTGCATAGTGTGTCACCCATATGTTGCACGCAGACATTTTTCTTTTCATCGTGTAGATTCCACTACTTCTGTGCACCGTATTTCCTAGTATCTTTGTATTTTCTATCTTTTCTATTTATTTTATTTTATTTTATTTTATTTTATTTTATTTCATTTATTTATTTTTCTCATTTTTCTATCTTAACTTCTACTATAGAACACTATTTACATGATTTATTACTGCGTTGTAATTTTTAAGTACTAGGAGGTCAATTGTCCCAATATAGTTTCAATCAACTCCCATTGAACAGTCCTTTCAGTTATGTGCCTCCCAAGTCTTTTAACTGTACGGATCCCTCATATGTGACAATCTTCACTTCATATGGCCCTAGCCAATGCATTTTGAATTTGCCCGGATGTTGAAAATATTTATTGTCATAAAGAAAGACTAGGTCTCCCTCCTTGAAACTCTTCCTCTTGATATGTCTGTCATGCCAAGCTTTGTCTCTTGCTTTCTGTACTTCTTGATGAAATCCTTCCAAAATCCTATCCTCTTCCATCTCCATTAGTTGATTTAATCTTTCCTTTATTGTGCCTCTTTCTATCATGTTAGTGATTGTTGCTACACGCAGATTGGGTACCAGGAATTCCAGTGGCACCAATGCTTCTTGCCCATACACCAACCTGAATGGTGTCTGCCTGTCAGCTTCTTAGATGTAGTCATGTATGCCCATAGTACTGTTGGTATCTTCAAATCCCAATCATCCCTATTGACATTGCAGATCTTTGTCAAAGTGTTCTCCAAGATCTTATTGAAGGCTTCTACTGTTCCATTTTCTTTTGGATGGTATGGTGTACTCTTATAATGATAGACTTCAAAATCCTCAGTCATAGCCTTGATAGTACTGTTGATAAAGTGGGTACCTTGGTCAGTAATCAAAATCCTTGGACATCCAAATCTAGCGATCACTTGCTCAAACATGAAGTGTGTTGTTGACTCTGCGCTACAATATTTTACTGGTGTTGCTTATGCCCATCTTGTTAAGTATTCTATTACATTAATGATATACCTTGCTCCTGACCTTTTTTCTAGTGGGTTAATTGGTCCCACAAAGTCTATTGCCCATTTTCCAAATACCTACAAAGTTAGTTGTGGTCTTAGGGGCATCTCATCCCTTCTATTAGGTTTACCAACCCTTTTGTAGACATCACATATATGGAAATATTCCTTAGCATCTATGTGAATTTTTTTTCACCATATTCCTGCATGCAATACCTTCTGCACGACCCCTGCATAATTTCCTCCAACTATTCACTCATGAGCTTCTACCAAAATTCTAGGCATTTCATGTTCTAGTACACAGCTTCTCAAAATGTTGTGTGTGCTCATTTTGTATAAGTGTCATGCAATCAATTGATAGTTTGCAGTTATGACTAACATATTTTTCTTTTGCGCAGTGTTGAAGTCTTGTGGTGCAGTCCCTATACTCAAGTATTCAATAATGTTAGCAAAATATTCGTCAGCTACTTGGACTGAAAATAAATGCGCATCAGAGAAGTTGTCTTCCAAGTTCATAGGTTATTCTACATTAGTTACCCTTGACAGGTGATCAGGTCTTGCATTCATTTTCCTTGGTTTGACTATCACTTAAAAATCAAATTCCTGAAATAACAGTAGCCATCTACATATCCTCCCTCCCAACACTGGCTTGTTAACTAGGTATTTGAGGGTTGAATGATATGTGAATATCTTAAAGTTGTTTTTTGAGTAAGTAATGTTTGAACTTATGCAGTGCATAGACCATACATAGGCCTTCTCTTTCTGTATTATTGTAGTTCTGCTTTGATTCTGCCAATTTTCTGCTTGCAGATGCTATAGGATGGTCCAAATCCCCTACTCCTAGATGCGCTAGAATTGCTCCAAGTGCTATAGTTGATGCATTTACATGCACATGAAAAGTATTTTCCCAATCCAAGAATACTAGAATAGGTGTTATGACCATCTTTTCTTTTAGTGTGTCCAAACTTTGTTGATAGTCCTCATTCCACTGAAATTTGATATCCCTTTTTAATAGTTTTTCCATTGGCGCAATAATTTGTGCATATCCGTTTATGAATTTTCTGTAGTAACCTATATGTCCTAGTGTTTCTCTCAACTGGCACACTGATTTTGGTGGTGGTAAGTTGACAATGACTGCAATCTTGGTAGGATCAACTAGCAAGCCTTGTTTACATACTATATGGCCCAATAGTATTCCAAAAGGTGTCCCAAAGATTCACTTCTTGATATTAAATGATATCTGACAATTCTTTCATGTTTCCAACATCAGTCTTAACACTTCCACATGGTATTTTAACAGACTATATACAGTCCAATCATTCAGATACACTTCTAAAAACTGATGTATGAACTCCTTAAAAGAAGCTATTACTACCCTTGAAAATATGGTTGGTGCATTCTTCATCCCAAAAGGCATGAATGTGCATTGGTAGGATCCATATTATGTGGCAAATGTAGTCTTATACCTGTCTTCTGGGGCTATCTTGATCTGATGGTATCCTAAGAATCCATCTATAAAAAAATATTCTTCCTAGCCTCCCACATTCTCTAGTACTTCATCTATAAAAGGTGTAGGGAAAGGGTCACGTAGGCATGCATCATTCAATTTCCTTAGATCTATAAAAATATCGACGCCCCCTTGTTTATTTTCTTGCACTACCATGGGGCTTATCCATTCAAATTCCTCCACTGGATCTATGATGCCAGCTTCCAACATTTTATAAATTTATGCTTTTACTTTCTACTTATATACTAGATCTAGTTTATAAGGTCTTTATCTGACAGGTATGGCCCTTGTTTATTTTGTTGCACTACCATGGGGCTTATCCATTCAGATTCCTCCACTGGTTCTATGATGCCAACTTCCAACATTCTATAAATTTATGCTTTTACTTTCTACTTATATACTGGATTTAGTTTATAAGGTCTCTATCTGATAGGTATGGCCTCATGTTTGAGAGGTATCTTCATCTCTCCCACCTCTCCTGCTATGCCTTTCATTTTTTTAAAGGTCGTTGGGAACATGTCACTGTATTCGCGTAGTAACTATGTTATCCTTTCTACTATTTGTTCATCCCAATAGTCTCCAATGCTAGCCATTTTGGGATACTCAGTTGTCCCAATGTTGACTTTCTTCACCTTGATTGGCACAGCAAACACTTTTGACTTTAGGGATGGACCTTCCATTTCTATTCCACCTTCAACTTTTGTAATATAAATGTTGCGTGGGTCATCTTCATCTGGTGCTACTTCCTGCACATGATAGCATGACAAAAGTTCTTTCACCGTCTGTCTATTCTGTTGTTGGTATTCTGTCATGATTTCAACCTCTGGTTCATCAACAAATATCACCCCTCTTATCTGTTAGAGTGTTGAATCCATGTTGGGGATCTCATGTTCAAATGAGAAAGTGACTATAAAATTATGTTGTAATGTTGTAAATTCTGCAGTGACTCTCCACATCTCCTAGTCTACATACCGGTTCTCTGGAATTCCTTCTAGTGTGTGGAGGAAGTGATGAGGCCATTCCTCTGGTGGTGTCATCCTCCATAGTGTTCTACATTTCTCCAAAAAAAAATTTGGTGTCCCCTAACCATTATATCTCTGCATTTTATTGTTGCCTTGTTCTGCGTTGAATCTAATGCACAGTGGTCGCTTACATTGGTACCAGTCCTGAATTGTTCCTTTATGCACACCCCACCATCTTGCAGGTGTATCCTTGAGTGCAATGTCTAGGGATAGGAGCCTCTGATTCTATAACACTTCATCTTCGTATCTTGTTAGGAATTATTCTAAGTCATTTATGCCATGAAAACTGGGGGGTTATCTGATCTCTGTACCCACCCATCTTACTACGCGGTATATTCTTGCGAACCTTCTTGTAGATGCTTCATGTAATCTATGCTGCCAATTCTCCAAAACTGTATCTGATTCAGAAGCACATGATGTGATGCTCCTCCAGCTGAGTACCCCATCTGTAGTTGGGTTAATGTAATCTTCTTCACGTGCAATGGTTCTGTACAACTAGTTTATCTCTTCTAAATCCAAACAAGTTGGTTATACAAACCTTTCTCCTTCTAAAGGGTCTAATGGCGTAATGACTCTGTATTCTCCTGATTCAAATGTCATCTTCCTTGTCTTCAAGTTGATTATGGCTTGGTTATCAAATGCCCAATCCAGTCCAAAAAATGTTGGATAAGGTGTTGTAGCATCCACTATTTCTATCACTTCAAAGTCTGCCTTAGAGTGCACTCCATCCAAATCTACTTTCACACCTTTAAGCCTTTCGATTGGTAGAACTCTAGGTTGGTTTCCTAGTTTCAGTTGAACAAGTGAATAGTCTAATGTGGGCTCTCCCATGCATTTCCATGTCTTCTTAGGTAAAACATTGACTTAAGAGCTTAAGTCCAGTATAATGTCCCCCATATTGAAATCCCCAATGTTAGCATTCAATCTGAATTCCCTGCTTGTCCTCCTTCTTGTTTGGAGGTGATTGATCGATCTCTACTCTAATTTCCACTCTATCTTTGTGTTTCATCTTTCTAACATATTTTTCAAAACTTTAATAGATGATGGATCATTCAATATTTTAACACAAGATTGCAAAAAGGTATTTATGGTACTTACTTAGGCTATAGGTGGTACTTCACTGGTGTGATCCATTGATAAATGCATCTCATACATTGGTACATTCTGAGTATGTTGTGCATCTAATGTATATGCAACATCTTGTTTAAGGAACTCCTACTTGGCCTCCTTAAATGTCTCCTTTTCTTTTCGTGCATCAAACTGCTTGTTGTCTCAGTATTTTTCTTCACCCATTGGTGTTGTGATGGATCCGGTCTCACTGCGTCAGTTCCTATCTTAGAACTTCCTCATGTGACTATGTTGATATTTCTTCCATCATCCCTAGCCTTTGCAAAGATCCAGTGTACATTCTGATTGTTCTGATTTCTCTTTTCTTCAATCTTCCCCAATAATATTGGGCAGTCCTTTGTATCATGGTTTGTTGCACGACAGTACATGCATGTCGCAGGTGGAAGTGGACATTCCCTTGCATAATTTCCTAGTTGTTGTAAATTATGGTACACTATTGAACCTCTGCCTCTTCCAAATCCTCCTCTACCTCATCCTCCACCTCTGTATCCACCTCGATCTACTCGCGGTGCATTGTACTAAGGTACCTGATTATATTTTGTGGGGTTATAATGTGGTTGTGTGTTGTTATAATGAGGTTGGGCAATGTTATACTGTTGTTGCGTAATATTATATGGAGGTGATGCATGGTTGAAATGTGGTGCAATTTTCCCTGTCATCATTTCTTCCTGCACCCTATATGTATCTGAAGTTATTTCCCTCATCAGGTACATTGTCCTACAATCTTTATCATCATGACCCATTGATTTGCAAAAAATGCAGTATGAATTCTTGGGTATTGTATGGTATTTCTACATCATTATACAATGATATGGATCATGGCAATGTGTTTTACAAATTTCACACCATGGTCCTCCTGTTGGTAAGAGGTTTGGTAGCCCTGTTTCCATGTACTGCGCGAAATTTGGGCACTCATTCTTCTAGTATCCTTATGTCCTACATGTAGTACACCAAACAAATTCTCTTTTCTCTTTACCCTTATTCTATTTCAATTTAAATGTGAGGTTCTTTAGATCCTCCTATAGCTCTTCTATTGTTGGATATATCTTATGATACTGGTTCTCTTCCAGTTGTAAGGCTTCTTGCAGAGCCTCTGCCTAATTTTGAAACTTTTGTTGCCTCAAAGGGTATTTCAGATGTGGTATCAGTGAATTCACAGAGAGATGTCTATGTTGCATGTCAGTCATGACATACTTCAATTTACCCTTCAACTGTTTGAACCTCTAATCAATCTCGCAAACAGACTTGCCTGGTTTATGCTTGATTTCAATCATCTCATTCATGTACTGATCTTCTAAGCTAGGCTTCTGAAATTCATTTATCAGTAGCTTATTGACATCTACAATTGTCCTTGTTGTTCCTGGTGGAATTTTTACAACTAAGCTCTTGTACCAATCCAGTGCACGGTCTCTTAGCATGATAGCTAGTTGCACAAGTTTTGTATCCTCGTCTGTGATCTAGTTTTCTTCTGATCTGGATAATTTTCGGCACGAAGTGAGAGTGGAGATATAATAAATAAATGAAGAGAGATATCGTAGATATTCAATAATATAACATAAATGTATCAGAGATGCAACCATAAACACAAATATACAGTAATACATTATTTATATTAATGAAATAAATGTACAGAGACTGTAAAAATACAAAGTGAAAGACTCGCTAGAATGGTGGCAACTTATCTCTGAGAAGAGATATGGCAGCTACTCGCATTCACCAGAAGATGATTACAATGAGGCTCTGAAGGCCTTTTTACAATAAGTAGGAATGCCAAAATCCCTCGACATACAAAAACCTAACCCTAGGAGATGAAGCGCCAAAAGTCATGTGGGCCCCATTTGGGTAAGTTAGTACATCAACTTCCCAAGGTCGTAACTTTTGCATATGATCTCCATTTTAGGCGTATGATAGCCCATTGGAAAGGTGTCGTCGAGGAGATTCATTTTAGGCACAATATAAAATGAAGTTACATATTGAAAACCTATTTTCCCAAAAAAAAAAAACATCTTTTAGGGCCTCAAAATGGCCCCAGAAGTTAAAAACTGCTGAAAATAGTAAATTACCAAAATTTCCAGAAAACTGTTTTGAGCTAGTTTGAAAAGGTGGGTGGCCACTGATATCCACCTGGATCAATCCTCCCTCCTTAGGAAGAAATGGTATCCATTGCGTTGAGTGCTCGGGGGAGAGGAAAAAATGTTTGTTGAATCTGAATCTTCGTGAGTTGCTTGCCTTAATGGAGACATCGCGCAGCTCAGTTTGTGGAAGTATGTCAAGGACCTATTGAGGTTGAGCTTGTTCAAAAAGTTGAGATACATGAGAGGATGGTGTACAGAAGGAATATTTTCACTTTGTTGCAACCTTGTCGACATGCTTCTATTGGATAGAAGGTTCTTGTGGCGAGGCTGTAGTGGTTGCAGTGTCCTTATGTTCCCCTTTTGAACAGATTGTGAAGAAGCTAAATTTTGAAGTATGAGATACTACCTTGTGGCACTTTTTTGGTGGAACTATAGTCAGAACTACCTTTGGTATTCTGTAGAGATGACCCCCCAGAGAAACAATGACACTGCAGGGTCGAGACTCATAAAAAACATGGCACTTCCACATATATGGATGGCCCAAGAGAACATCACAGACATCCAGTGGGGAAACATCACATAATACCTTATCCTTGAAGGGTTGGATGCCGTATGAAAATCGACATTGTTGGCTGACACGAAGATCTCATCCTTGACGAAGCCACCCGATGTTGTATGGCTGTGGGTGTGGTGTTGTCGACAATCCCAATTGTTTGACGACCTTTGCTGAGATGAGGTTCTTCTGGCTTCCGCTATCAACAATAAAATGTAG
>JZKD02S0339975.1:206409-224682 GCA_000966675.3 Picea glauca | reverse complement strand
GGGGTCCCCTTCACCCACATCTGTGAATGAAAAAGGCGCTCCCCCTCTTCAGGATCTGTTGGTTCTTCTGGTTGAATTGTTGCGGTCGCGACAATAGCAGTGGGGTCTACATCGATGATCTGTCTTTTACCATTATTTTCAGAATCAGATTTTGAATCAGGGTTCGGCTCCTTGTCTTTGATCTCAGCCACCAATGATTGTTTTGAGCAACATTCATCGGTGTTGTGCCAAGGGTTTTTGTGGAAATTACACCATTTTTCGGTGTCCTTCTTTGTCTTCCCGTGACCCCTCTTTTCCTGTGGCTTGGACTAATTATTGGGAGACTGTTCGCTAGGGCCGTCTTTGTCATACTTTGGTTTTTGCAGATTTGCAGACCCGAAATCCCATTTGTTCTGGTGCTTAAATTTCTTCTCAATTTTAACAGCATATCGATAAGCAGCACCGAGTGATGAGATCTCCAGAAAATCCATTTTAGTTTGGATGTATCTGTGTAGAGCCCCACCTTATTTTTGAACCAAATTTCGTTTAGAATCTTTGATACCTAGCTTGGTGCACAAGGTATGGAAGTTATTGGTGAACTCTGGAACTTCTTGGCCCCTCTCTTGCCGCAGTGTGGTCCATCTCATGTACTGGTCCTCATATTTTTCAACAGGGTAATATTGTTCCTTTACCGCATCCACAAAAAAATCCCAAGTGGGCTCGGCCCCATATATTCCAGACTCCTCGGTGGAATTTTTCTCCCAGTAAGTTTCCCACCAATTTTTGACATGAGGGAGATATTTAAGGAGTGCGAAGGTGATCTTTTCTCTGTCGGGAAAATTGTGAACAGAGAAATAACCTTCTAGCAGATTTAACCGTTTGTCTAGGGCTTCTGCATCTATTTGTCCTTCATATACAAGAATATAAAAATTAACTTGTACCTTGAAAAGCGAGGTGCTTCCAAAGTGGTTGCTTGATGAAGATGCGTCTGTTTCTATCGGCATGCGTTGAAGGATGTGGGAAAAATTCTCCATCATTTCGTCCCTCTATCGCATGAGAGCTTGCTCAAGCAACAGACTGATAGGATCCTCTGCTTCGTCATTTTTCTTTTCTTCCGCCATTGAGGGTTTCTTGGGTGTGCGAGAGTGATTGTCCTCAAGAGATACAAGCTCAAGACCCAACTTTCTAGACTCGGACCTCATCGGGGACATGCACTGAAAAACGATCAAGAGCAGCCTGCTCTAATACCACTAATCCAGATTATTTTCGACGTGAAATGAGAGCGAAGATATAGTAAAGAAATGCAGAGAGATATCGCATATATTCAATAATATAACATAAATGTATCAGAGATGCAACCATAAACACAAATATACAGTTGTACACGATTTCTATTAATGAAATAAATGTACAGAGACTGTAAAAATACAGAGTGAAAGACTCGCTAGAATAGTGGCAGCGTATCTCTGAGAAGAGATGTGACGGCTACTCGCATTCGCCAGAAGATGATTACAATGAGGCTCTGAAGGCCTTTTTACAATAAGAAGGAATTCCAAAAGCCCTCGACATACAAAAACCTAACCCTAGGAGATGAAGCACCAAAAGTCATGTGGGCCCCGTTTGGGTAAGTTAGTACATCAACTTCCCGAGGTTGTAACTTTTGCATACGATCTTCATTTTAGGCGTATGATAGCCCGTTGGAAAGGTATAGTCGAAGAGATTCATTTTAGGCACAATATTGAAGGAACTTCCATATTTCAAACCTATTTTCCCAACAAACAAAAAAAACATATTTTAGGGCCTCAAAATGGCCTTGGAAGTTAAAAACTGCTAAAAATAGTAAATTACAAAAATTACCAGAAAATTGTTTTGAGCCAGTTGGAAAAGGTGGGTGGTCATCGATATCCACCTAGATCAGCTTCCCAGATATTCTCACAGATGAACAAGTTATTTTCAGGATCCTGTGATTCCTCTCCCTTGAATTCTGGTAACCGGATGTTGGGATCATGTCCTGGGATCTTGAACGATGATGAACTACTACCTCTGCGCGGTGTAGATACTTGACTACTAATTATTGAACTAGATCCTTCAAATGTTTCCCCTTGTTTAGATGTGTTTCCTATTGTCTTTATTCCACTAAAGTTTGGTTGTCTAAACGATGGTGTTCTTATCGGTGTATAAGTCGTACATGGATTTATGGGTTCCAAACTGACACTGACATGGATGGGAGTTCTGCCTTCGGTTCCTACCCTTGGACCTCTTGTCTTCCTTTCATATGTTGTGTGCGGGATTTCCTCAATCTGCTCCACATTACAGAGATCCTCTACCTCTTATTCATCACTTGCTAGGCCCTCTCTATCTGTTATGTCTCTCTTCTTATTATTCATCTTATATTGGTAGGGTACTCCACTGTGCATATTTTCAGTTGTTTCCATGATCTGTTTGATATGACATTCCTCCATCATGATTAGGTCCATGGCCTCCTTCTTTCCCTTATCCATCTCTCCCTCCATTCTTCCATCTTTTGTCAGTGCTTCCCCCCTACCCCCATGCACGTAGGGAAGTTTAGTTGTCTAATGCCATATTCATTACACCTTTGTTTTACATTAAGATCTTGATTGAAGTATACAACGATCTGATATACCTACCTTTGGTTCCCTTTAGAAACTCTTGCTCTACTGCACTGTAAGACTTCGTGATATCTACCGCAAATTCTTTGATAAACCCTACAACAATATTGTCTAGCCAAAAATCTACTGTGCACGTGAATTTGTTGTTTAATTGTTGTAGCTACGCGATCTCCACATGATTCCACTCTAACTTTATGATTTGATTCGTAAGGTGGCTGTGTTTTAGCCTCAGTAACCACTCTTGCAACACATGTGGGAAGTCGTAGAAAAACACATCAAGAAGGTTGCTAAACACGTACTTGTCCAAATATTTATGCGATGTTATATTAGGGTTTTTGTTATCCTTCTGTGTAAACTCAAGCTCCTTTTTTTTCAACCATCTTTTGATCTCCTCCTTTGTTGGATTCCACAGTTTGAACATTCCCTTCTATACTTTCATTTTCTACATGACTCTTTCACAGATCCCACTCACTTAATCCCACGTAGTTCCAGCTAGAAACGAAACCATTTTTTGGTTATTTAACTCTCTTTCTACTCTTTGGATGACCCTGGTTCAGAGCTGAACAAGTTTCCAACAAAAACCTTTAAGACTATAGGCCCTCCTGGTAAACCAGAAGGCAACACAAAACACAGAATGTACTGCACAGTCTCACCCAAGATAGTTCTATGGGTGACTGCAAATATCATGTGCTTGCAGCCTAGGACATAGTGGGGATCCGAGATTGTACTTCCTCTCCTTATGCCTTTATCTTGTTGTTCTCTTTATCATGCTTAATATTCATTCATCTGTTAATTTTATGAATGCAATCTAACTAATATACTGGGTAACATATCTAACAGAACTATTCATTCATACATTCATCATCTAACTACTGATAGAAGGTAAATACGAAATAAACACCACACATAACATAATTTTTATTGTGGTTCACCCCCTCCTAGGCGACATCCACAAAGATCTGGCTTCTTAGGCTATTTTATTTAGATTTATGCAAGATATGGCACCACGCGCACTACAATTCTGATGATCTGAATTATTTTCGACATGAAATGAGAGCGGAGATATAATAAAGAAGTGTACAGAGATACTCAGATATCCAATAATATAACAAAAAAGTATTAGAGATGCAACCATAAACACAGAGATACAGTAATACATAATTTTCTATTAATGAGTGAAAATGTACAAAGGTTGTAAAAAGTACAGAGTGAAAGACTCACTAGAATAGTGGCAGTTTATCTCTGAGAAGAGATGTGTCTGATACTCGCATTCGCAAGAAGATAATCTTACAATGAGGCTCCAAATTCCTTTTTATCATAAATAAAATACAAAACCCTAACCCTGGAAGATGAAAAACCAATAGTTTTGGGTAGTTTGGTGTATCAACTTCTCGGGGGCGTAACTTTGGCATACGATCTTTGTTTGGGGCGCACGATAGATCATTGGAAAGGTATCAACGAGGAGATTCATTTTGGGTTCTAAATAAAATACTTCGGCTATAATTGAGAATATCTATCTCGAAAAAACTTCATTTAGGCCCTCAAAATGGCCTTGGAAGTTAAAAACTTCTAAAAATAGTAAATTACCAAAATTTCCAGAAAATTGTTTTAAGCCAATTTGAAAAGGTGGGTGGCCATCGATATCCACCTAGATAAATCCTCCCTCCTTAGGAAGAAATGGTATCTATTTTTTTGAGTTCCTGGGGGAGAGGTAAAAGCGTATGTTGAATCTGCATCTTGATGAGCTCCTTGCCTTGTTGGAGAAGTTGTGATGCTTAGCTTGTTGAAGGTTTTCACGAACCTGTGGCTGGAAGGGTTGGACCTTTTTAACCAGTCTGTCTACATGAGATGCATGTGTGCAGAAGGAATATTTACACTTTGTTGCAATCTTGTCGAATTTCTTATGTTGGATAGAAGGCGCTTGGACTAAGGCTGCAGTGGTGTTCTTTTGTTCACACTTTGAACAGACTGTGAAGAAGCTGAATTTTGTAGTATGAGATACTACCTTGCGCCACTATTTAGGTGGGAAAATAGTCGTAATTACCTTTGGTATACTGTAGAGATGACCCCCCAGAGTAACAATGGAACTACAAGGTTGAGACTCATAGATAGCATGATGCTTCCACATATATGGCTAGCCCAAGAGAACATCACAGACATCTAGCAGGGCAACATCACATAATACCTCATCCTTGAAGGGCTGGATGGCATATGACAATCGACACTGTTGGTTGACACATATATCTTGTTCCTGGCGAAGCCACCTGATGTTATATGGTTGTGGGTGTGGTGTTGTCAACAATCCCAACTATTTGGCGACCTCTGTTGAGATGAGGTTGTTTTAGCTTCCACTATCAACAATAAAATGAAAAGGGGTCCCCTTCATCCAAATCTGTGAATGAAAAAGGCTCTCCCCCTATTCTAGATCTGTTGGTTCTTCTGGTTGAATTGTTGCGGTCACGACAATAGCAGTGGGGTATGCATCGATGATCTATCTTCTGTTAGTATTTTCTGAATCAGATTCTGAATCAGGGTTCAACTCCTTGTCTTTGATTTCGGCCGCCAATGATTGTTTTGAGCGAAATTCATTGGTGTTGTTCCAGAGGCTTTTGTGGAAGTCACACCATTTTCTGGTGTCCTTCTTCGTCTTCCCATGACCCTGCTTTTCCTATGGATTGGACTAGTTTTCGGGAGATTGTTTGTTAGGGTCGTCTTTATCATACATTGGTTGTTGTGGATTTGCAGACTCGAACTCCTGTTTGTTCTGGTGCTTAAATTTCTGCTCGATTTTAAAAACATATCGATAAGAAACACCAAGTGATGAGATGTCCAGAAAATCCATTTCAGTTTGGATGTATCTGTGTAGAGCCCCACGGTATTTCAAAAGCAAAAGTCGTTCAGAGTATTTGATACCCAGCATGGTGCGCAAGGTATGGAAGGTATTGGTGAACTCTGGAACTACTTGGCCCATCTCTTGTCGCAGTGTGTTTCATATCATATACTGGTCCTCATAGTTTCCAATAGGGTAATATTGTTCCTTTACCACGTCCACAAAAAAATCCCAAGTGGGATCGACCCCATATATTCCAAAATCTTCTGTGGAACTTTTCTCCTAGTAAGTTTCCCACCAATGCTTGACATGGGGGAGAGATTTAAGGAGTGTGAAGGTGATCTTTTCCCTGCCGGAGAAATGGTGAACAAAGAAATAACCTTCTAGCAGATTTAACCATTTGTCTAGGGCATCCGCATCTATCTGACCTTCAAATACAAGAATATCAAAATTAACCTGTACCTTGAAAGGAGAGGTTCTTCCAAATTGGTTGTTTGATGAAAATGCACATGTTGTTATCCGCAGGCATTGAAGGATGTGGGAAAAATTCTCCATCATTTCGTTCCTCTGTCACGTGAGAGCTTGCTGAAGCAACATATTGATATAATCGTCTACTTCATCATTTTTCTTTTCTTCCACCGTGGAGGATTTCTTGGGCATGTGAGAACGATTATCTTAAAGGGAGACAATCTCGAGACCGAACTTGCTATACTCAGACCTCATTGGGGACATGCACTGGAAAAAAAAAATGATCAAGAGCAACCTGCTCTGATACCACTGATCTAGATTATTTTCGGCACGAAATGAGAACAGAGATATAATAAAGAAATGTACAAGATATCTCAAAAATCCAATAATATAATAGAAATGTATCAGAGATGCAACCATAAACACAAAGATATAGTAATATACAATTTTCTATTAATGAGTGAAAATGTACAAAGACTGTAAAAAGTACAGAGTGAAAGACTCGCTAGAATGGTGGCAGCTTATCTCTAAGAAGAGATGTGTTCGCTACTTGCATTTGTAAGAATATGATCTTACAATGGGGCTCCAAATTCCTTTTTATCATAAAGAAAATCCAAAACCCTAACCCCGGAAGATGAAAAGCCAACAATTGTGTGGACCCTGTTTTGGGTAGTTTGGTGTGTCAACTTCCCGGGGGCATAACTTTGGCATACGATCTCCATTTGGGGTGCAAGATAGCTCATTGGAAAGGTATCGTCAAGGAGATTCATTTTGGGGGATCAATAAGAGCCTTTGGCTATCATTAAGAATATCTATCCTGAAACACCTTCATTTAGGCCGTCAAAATGGCCCTGGAAGTTAAAAACTATTAAAAATAGTAAATTACCAAAATTGCCAGAAATTTGTTTTGAGCCAGTTCAAAAAGGTGGGTGGCCACCGATATCCACCTAGATCATCTGACTATACAATCACAAAACAGGTTCCATAACCTTTGTAAGGCGGACTAGATCGCACCAGGCTCCTCAACCTCTTATCTAACCCTCAAGATCTAGCTACTTGACTCTCCTACAACTCAACAACTTACAAAAAGGTATCAGATCTTACAGTCGTTCTCCTAGATAAGTAGAACAATATCCTATAACATTCTAAAACCCCTACCTAGACCTCCTATGTAATTATTTATATTAATTTCCATCTTATCAGTCGTTATAATCTCTGACAAAACCCCTAACACTGATGACAAAAACCTTGCACCCAACACTGATGATAACCTAATCTGAGATCAATCTTTGAGAATATTTTTTCATTCTTCAACTGATCAAAGAGGTCATCGATCCTTGGCAAAGGATACTTATTATTTACAATTACTTTTTTCAACTGCCTGAAGTCAATACAAAGTCTCAATGTTCCATCCTTATTTTTCACAAATAATACTAGATCACCCCAAGGTGACATGCTTGGGTGTATATACCCCTTCTTCAGAATCTTTTCAAGTTGCATTTGAAACTCCTTCAATTCTGGATTACTCATCCTGTAAGGGGTCTTGGATACTGGGGCTTCTCCAAACATCCGATTTATATAGAAATCAATATCGCTTTTAGGGGGTAATACTGGTATTCCTTTAAATACATCCTCAAACTCCTTAGGACTTCATAATATTCAATTTTTGACACCTTATCCTTAGGTGTTTCTTCCATATTAGTTGCAATTATTTGACACCCTTTCCTGTAACATTTCTTCAGTTGCATTGCTGAGATTTCTCTGACAGTTACTGCCATGGGAATTCCCTATACTATACTTGGGTTTCCTTCCTTCTTCAAGCAAGTAAATGCCTTGTTATGATGGTCTAAGACATCATGGTGTTGGTCCAACCAATCCATCCCAATTAGATAGTCATGGGAACTTAAAGGAAAGATATTCAAATATTCTTTGGTGATTAGTCCATTCATTTCCACTGAGCATGACTTAACCATCTCATTAAATTTTCTTTTGGATCTGGTAGCCAACTACACCAACCAAGATATTCCATGCTTGCTTCTTGGAAAAAACAATCTTTCCACCGTCTTAGGATATATATAAATATGACTAGCTCCTTAATCAATTAAAATAACAATTGTTTGGTTGTTTATCATACCTTCCACTTCAATCATGTGTGACTGAAACTCTACTTTCTTGTTGTCATAGTGGTGGAAAAGCTTACCAAAGCTTCCCATTTCATTCCAGTGAATCTCACTCACAAGACAACTAACATTGTTGATATTTACATGAAGGAAATTTCTTGATTGCGTGGTATATCCAAGACAATTGTGTTTGACAGAGATCCAAAGTTTACATCGAAATTATGGAAATGATTATTTAAAGCATTTGGAACAAATCTGAATTTTAGCACAACTTATCATCCAGAATATGATGGAAAAACAGAAAGGGTGAATCAAGTGATTGAGGACATGTTGAGGATGTATGTGATGGATAAAGCATCAAAATGGGAAGACCATCTACACTTGGTAGAGTTTGCTTACAACAATGGGTACCAAGCATCTCTAAAGATGAGCCCATTTGAGGCACTTTATGGAAGAAAGTGAAACACACCCATAAGCTTGGACAATCCAATAGATAGAGTAGTGGTTGGGCCATATTGTCTCAAGAAAATGGCAGAGAAGATTTCAAAAATAAAGTAGAATTTAAAGGTTGCTCAAAACAATTAGAAAAGCTATGTTGATAAGGGAATAACTCACAGGGAATTTAAAGTGGGTGATCATGTATTATTGAAAGTGAAGGCCAACAAAAGTTCCCTGAAGTTGGGAAATTGTTCAAAGTTGGAAGCTCTTTATTGTGGGTCGTTTGAAATCCTAGAGAGGATTGGTCCAGTAGCCTATATGCTTACATTACTTGCATCAATTTTTATTCATAATGTATTCCATGTATCATTTCTCAAAAAGTATATACATGATGCTAATCATGTTATTGATTGGAATGTGATTCAGGTGGAGTAAGAAGGCGCTTTTCAAGTGCATCTGGTGTGCATATTGGACCGGAATATCAATCAGCTTCAGAATCAAGCCATAGAGCTAGTAAAGGTCCAATGGACCTGGAAAGGTCCTAAGGATGCAACTTGGGAGCACAAAGATGCTATGCAGGCAGAATACCCGCATATTTTTGAATATTTTTGAAAATTTTGATGGTAATATGCAAATAAGATGCACTGAGGACAGTGCATATATAAGGGGAGGGGAATGTAATACCCCAAGACCGAGCCTCATTTGAATTGTAAACATGTTTTATAGGCTGGTGAGCTAAGTGATTATAATCTAGTAGGATTATGTGATGATTAGGTCGGAGAGCCTAGATGTTAAAGGCCAGTGAGCCTATTTTTGTATATGTAATCACTCATATCATTAATAAAATATATTGTTGCGTGTAGAAAAACCACGATAAAATATTATGGGGGACTAAAGTCCACTAGGAAGGGAAAGCGGGGGAGTGTGTCAAAGAAAAATGCATAGGCATACCAAATGCGTGCAGACCTTCCACGATCCTCCTAGCCTTGGACCACGCTGCTCAAAACTCTCAGCAGTGGGTCACCCCCGAGATGGGACTAAACTCCACCTAGGTAAAGGGATTTCTAATCAAACTGAAGCTACACAGAAAACATGAGGGATTTCTTCCCAGGTGCCAACTCAAACTAACATCCTACAATCTCTCATTCCCCACATTCCTGTCCTACCCAGGAAGTGTTCCCCATTCTCTTCTCAATGGTCTTTCAGCTGCCCCACTTCCCTTCCACGACTTCAGCAACAAGCCAGACATGAAGTCTCAGAGCACTATAACTGCAGTTGGAATCCCTCAAGAAATCAATTCCTAAAAATTATCTCACCTAGAGAGAGTTTCTCACAGGCCTGACAACCTGCCTCTTCAATCCCATGGGAATGACAACCTGCTTCTTCAATCCATCTCTCTAGTCAACCAGATATAGGATTAGGTAAAGGCAACAATAGAAAATGGGTATGGAACATGTGATGACAACAACATAAATCCATTAAGGAAAAATATTGGCTCGGGTACAATATGGGTATGCTACCCATGATAGGGAGGTACTACGTAAAACTTATGGGTTGCATAGGTCGAACGATGGAGAGAATGTTGAGTCTGTCAAACGATGGCAGGGTGGTGAATCATGAAAATGCCAAGTGACTGGAAGAATCCCCCAACGAACTAATTTCCCCACATATAATTGCATGCACCCTGATTGACACATGGCCTTCCAGGAGCTCATTCCTCTCCACTTGTATATCATTCCCCTTCATATAAGAACTTAGGATAATATGAGATTTATCCTTACCTTAGTCTTTAGGAATAATAATATAATATTCACTTAGAGATAAGCTCTCTAGCTTAGCCCCTTTCCTAGGCTCTTAGCCCCCCTCCTTTCCCTTCCTAGTGGAGTTTATCCCCCTATACTCTTTTATCGTGGTTGGTATACACACAACAATGTAATTTATTAATGATATGAGTGATTACATATACAAAAATAGCCTCACTAGCCTATAGCATCTAGGCTCTCCAGTCTAATCATCACATAAGCCTCCTAGCTTATAATCACCCGGCTCACCAGCCTATAAAACATGCTTACAATTCAAATGGGTCTCGGTCTTGGGGTATTACATTCCCCTCCCCTTGTTTATGCATTGTCCTCAGTGCATCTTATTTGCATATTACCATCAAAATTTTCAAAAATATTCAAAAAGATACAAGATTTTTCCCACATAGCATCTTCGTTCTCCCAAGTTGCATCCTCAAGACCATACTAGGTCCATTAGACCTTTACTATCTATATGGCTCAATTTTAGAGCTACTTGATCTTCTTCTCCAGTATGCACACTGGATGCACTTGAAAAACGCCTTCTTACTCCACCTGAATCACATTCCAATCAATAACATGATTAGCATCAGGTATATACTTTTTGAGCAATGATACATGGAATACATTATGAATAGACATCAATGCAGGTAATGCAAGCATATAGGCTACAAGCCCAATCCTCTCTAGGATTTCAAATGGCCCATAATAACGAGCTGTCAAATTTGAACAATTTCCCAACTTCAGGGAACTTCTATTGGCCTTCACTTTCAAGAATACATGATCACCCACTTTAAATTATATATGAGTTATGCCCTTATCAGCATAGATTTCTCCCTATCTTGAGAAGCCTTTAAATTTTTCTTTATTTTTTACATTTTCTCTTTCATTTCCTTGAGAAAATATGGCCCAACCACTGCTCTATCTGTTGGATTGTCCCAACTTACAGGTGTGTTGCACTTTATGCCATAAAGTGTCTCAAACGAGATCATATTTAGAGATGCTTGGTACCCATTATTGTAAGCAATATCTACCAAGTGTTGATAGTCTTCCCATTTTGATGGCTTATCCATCACATACATCCTCAACATATCCTCAATTGCTTGATTCACCCTTTTTGCTTTCCCATCAGATTCTATAATAAGTTGTGCTAAAATTCAGATTTGTTCCAAATACTTTAAATAATCCTTTCCAGAATTTCGATGTAAACTTGGATTCTTTCATACATAATTGTCTTGGGTATACCATGCAATCGAGCAATTTCCTTCATATAAATATCAACAACGTTATTTTCCTTGTGAGTGAGCTTTAATGGAATGAAATTTGCAGCTTTAGTAAGCTTGTCCACCACTACCATGATAGAATCATGCTGCTTTCTTGTTAATGGAATTTTAGTGATGAATTCCATTGTTACCGCTTCCCATTTACACTTAGGAATGGGTAATGGATGCAACAACCCAACTGGGTGTCTATGCTCAGCCTTGACCTTTTGACACTCCAAACATTTGGCAATGTACTCAACAACTTCTTTCTTCATGACTGGCCAATAATATTGGCTCTTGACAACTACAATAGTTTTCTGATACCCTCAGTGTCCATCATAAGGTATGCTATGCATTTCTTTCAATTATCATAATTTTCAAATACTGATAATTTGGTACATAAATTTTTATTATGTACATGATAATTCCATCGTTTCCCAACTTGTAGTCCTCAATTTTCTACTGCAAGATACCTTGTTGTAATTTTGAAATTAATTCCATGTAATGTAAATATGATTTTGCAGCCTCTGAGATTTTGTCCTTCAAGTCTGATTGGTACATATTGATGGTTGTAGCATGCAACTCATGCACTATTTTACTAAGTGCATCAGCCACCTTGTTCTCCTTCCCTTTGATATGCTCTTTATAAAATTCATATTCACTCAGAAATTCTAACCACCTRCTTTGCCTAGCACTTAGAGTTGGTTGTCCAAATAAATATTTCAGACCATGGCAKTCTATCCTTAAATCGAACCTTTTTCCCCATAAGGTATTGCCTCCACTTATTCAAGGCATGCACTATGGATGCCAACTCCAAATCATGAGTGGCATAATGCATTTCATTCTCCTTCAACTTCCTTGATTCATAGCATACAACATATCCATTATGACTAAGGACTCCAACAAGTACTTCTTTACATGCATCAATGCATACAATGAAGTCTTCATTTGGATTAACGATCCTTAGTATTGGAGCACTGGTTAATAATTGCTTCAAGTGTTGGAAACTCTTTTCACACTCCAATGACCACTTAAATTTCACTACCTTATTTTGCAAAGAAGTGACTAGGTGTGAAATCTTTGAGAATCCTTCAATAAATATTATGTAGTAGCCTGCAAGGCCCATGAATGATATGACTTATGTCACTTTATTAGGTGTTGACCATACTCTAATGGCCTCAATATTTTCAGGGTCTACTACTATCCCTTCCTCAGAAACGATATGCCCCAAATAATGAATTTGGTTATGATAAAATGAGC
The DNA here is from genome assembly GCA_000966675.3 of Picea glauca. Taxonomy (NCBI): domain Eukaryota; kingdom Viridiplantae; phylum Streptophyta; class Pinopsida; order Pinales; family Pinaceae; genus Picea; species Picea glauca. The sequence continues at coordinate 211,896 of JZKD02S0339975.1, read as the reverse complement.
ACTTGCTCAATTTGGCATACAATTGATGCTCCCTTAATACTTGTAATACCATATTCAAGTGTGTCTCATGCTCTTCTTCCGACCTAGAATATATAAGAATGTCATCCAAAAAGACAATCACAAACTTATCCAGGTATTCTTAGAAAATGCCATTCATTAAACACATGAAAATAGTTGGTGCATTCAATAACCCAAATGACACCACTGTGAATTCATAATGGCCATGCCTTGTTCTAAAAGTAGTCTTTATAATGTCTTAATCTTTAATTCTTACATGATGATAACCTGATCTGAGATCAATCTTTGAGAATATTTTTTCATTCTTGAACTGATCAAAGAGGTCATCGATCCTTGGCAAAGGATACTTATTCTTTACAGTTACTTTGTTCAACTTGATGAAGTCAATACAAATTCTCAATGTTCCATCCTTCTTTTTCACAAATAATATTGGAGCACCCCAAGGTGACACACTTGGGAATATATACCCCTTCTTCATAAGCTCTTCAAGTTGGATTTGCAACTCCTTTAATTATGGAGTACTCATCCTGTAAGGGATCTTGGATATTGGAGCTTCTCTAGAAAACAAATATATAAAGAAATCAATATATATTTTAGGGGGTAATTCCGGTATTTCTTTAAATACATCCTCAAAATCCTTGAAGACTACATACTCTTCAATTTTTGACACATTATCCTTAGGTGTTTCTTCCATATGAGTTGCAATTATTTGACACCCTTTCCTGTAACATTTCTTCAGCTACATTGCCGAGATTTATCTAACAGTTACTACCCTGGGAATTCCCTGTATTGTCCTTGGGTTTCCTTCCTCATCCAGGCAAGTAAATGCCTTGTTATGAAATTCTAAGACAACATGGTGTTGGTCCAACCATTCCATGCCAATTAGACAGTCATAGGAACCTAAAGGCAAGATATTCAAATATTCCCTGGTGCTCAGTCCATTCATGTCCATTGAGCATGACTTAACCATCTCATTAAATTTTATTTTGGCTTCGGTATCCAGCTACACCAACCAAGATTTTCCATGCTTGCTTCTTGGAAAAATCAATCTTTCCACCATCTTAGGATCTATATAACTATGACTAGATCATGAATCAATTAAAATAGCAATGGTTTGGTTTTTTATCATACCTTCCACTTCAATAATGTGTGATTTGAACTCTTCTTGCTTGTTGTGCAGGGATGCATAGATTCTTGGTACATTTCTACCCATGTCCTCCATTGTTTCAGCTTTTTTTACATTGTGAACATTTCTCACTTATTCACCTCTGTGAGGACAATCTCTATACACATGATCTCGTTTACAACCCCAATATTGAATCGATGGTTTCCTTGGCCTTTTCCCATATGTCTCAATCGTTTTGGGATCTCTAGAAGTTGGTTGTCCCTGATGACTATTTCTGAAGAATGGTGGTTTATTCCCCTTCTTCCTCTATTCCACCTTGAAATTCTTCTTGTCTTCCCAAGATTTTTGGAAAGTTGTCTTTCCTTTGTGCTGATCATATAGGAATTTATCTCTCCTTATGGTCTCCTCCAAAGTTTTGGTATCATCATATTGTATCTTGTCACTGATGAATGATGGCAGTCCACTCAAATACCTCTGAATATTAACTCTCTCATCCTTGATGAAGGAGACATACTTTAACAGTTTTAAAGACCTTCTCTCATATTCATCAATGGTCATACTTCCAAGCTTGAGTTCAAAAAACTCCTTCATTTTATTGTCATAATATCTCTTTGTCAAATATTTATTTTGAGAATACTTCTTGAATTCTTTCCAAGTAACATTTTTTATCTTTAATGTGTTGCACCTGCACAAGTTGGTCACACCACATGGATGTCTTTACCTTGAGTTGATAGACATAAATTCTTCCTTCTTCATGTGAAGAATAATTATGAAATTGAAAATACTTTCTCATTCCTAGCAACCATGTCTTTGCATCTTCATCCTTCTTGTGCTCACCATCAAATGTAGGAGGTTTGATTTTTTTCATTTCTCCTAGTAGCTCATCCACCCCAGACCTTTTCTGAAGCTTTTAGACATGGGATGGAATTGATTCATTGTGTTCTCTCCTATTGGAATTCCTTGGGGAGTGATGGCTTTGTCTTCTAACACTTCTTGTTCTACCTTTCTCATAAGGAGACCTATGACTTCCATATTTGCTTGAGTGATTCTCCTTATCCAATTGATTTTCAATTATGTCCAAGCTCTGTATTAACTTCATGTTGAATTCCTCCTAATGCTCCTTGGCTTTCATAAGCCTTTAATTATCAACTTTATAACTTTGGAAATATTTTTGCAAATTTTTAATGGTCTCTACCATATTCATGTTTTCTTCCTTTCCTTCTCCATTTCCATTTGAGTTTGTACCTTCAATACCCATATGGACATCCATTCCTCTGATCTGATCTTCCTGGCTGTAAGCCCCCTATGTATCTTCCATTATTATGCACTATGTGTTGATACTAATATGATATTACAGTTGTTAACTCTGTAAAATGTGCAGCCAACAAAACTTTGTTAGGCTGATTGATTCAACAATTCCATGAAATTATGAACCATTCTGATTCAATAATACACCAAACTTATTTCTTCTAATTTTCTGAGAAATTGATTGTTCAACTCAATTTTATGGGTGAACATTTATATTCTACTTTCCAAGATCTTTCCAATGACTACTCCCTTTCTCAATTTTGATTCTTGAGAAGAAAGTTATGGATATCTGAAAAAAATTGTCTTTTCTGTGAGGTCAATCCTTACACAAGTGATCTTCTTTGGAAGTCGATTTATCTCTTGGACCCATGCAGAGTCCTCTCTCAAGGTTCACAGGCTCTTGTTATTTCCTTCTAATGCATGTCCATACAAATCAAAAACCCCATGGGATCCTTTTCTAAGCTCCTTTATGTCCTTAAAAATCAATTTCCGGGCACTAGCCCTTTTTCTTCAACCCCAGAAATTTTAGCATGTTAAATCGCAGCATGATTCTATCATGGTAGTGGTGGAAAAGATTACCAAATCTACCCATTTCATTCCAGTGAAGCTCACTCACAAGGAAACTAATGTTTCTTATATTTATATGAAGGAAATTGCTCGATTGCATGGTATACCAAAGACAATTGTGTCTAACAGAGATCCAAAGTTTACATCGAAATTTTGGAAAGTATTATTGAAAGGATTTGGAACAAATTTGAATTTTAGCACAACTTATCATCCATAATCTAATGGGAAAATAGAAAGGGTGAATCAAGTGATTGAGGATATGTTGTGGATGTATGTTATGGATAAGCCATAAAAATGGGAAGACTATCTACACTTGGTAGAGTTTTCTTACAACAATGGGTACCAAGCATCTCTAAAGATGAGCCCATTTGAGGCACTTCATGGCAGAAAGTGAAACACACCTGTAAGTTGGGAAAATCCAGCAGATAGAGCAGTGGTTGGGACAAATTTTCTCAGGGAAATGGAAGAGCAGATGTCAAAAATAAAAAATAATTTAAAGATTGCTCAAGACAGGAAGAAAATCAATGCTAATAAGGGCAGAACTCATGGGGAATTTAAAATGGGTGATCATGTATTCTTCAAAGTGAAGGCCAACAAAAGTTCCCTGAAGTTGGGAAATTTTTTAAAGTTGGCAGCTCGTTATTGTGGGCCATTTGAAATCCTAGAGAGGATTGGGCTTGTAGCCTATATGCTTTCATTACCTGCATCGATGTATATTCATAATGTATTCCATGTATCATTTCTCAAAAAGTATATACCTGATGTTAATCATGTTATTGATTGGAATGTGATTCAGGTCGAGAAAGAAGGCGCTTTTCAAGTGCATCCAGTGTGCATACTGGACCGGAAGATCAAGCAACTCTGTAATCGAGCCATAGATCTAGTAAAGGTCCAATGGACTCAATACGGTCTTGAGGATGCAACTTGGGAGAACGAAGATGTTATTTGGGTAGAATACCCACATATTTTTGAAGATTTTTGAAAATATTGATGGTGATATGTAAATAAGATGCACTGAGGACAATGAAAAAATAAGGGGAGGGGAATGTAATACCCCAAGACCGAGCCCCTGTTGAATTGTAAATATGTTTTATAGGCTGGCAAGCCAGGTGATTATAAGCTAGGAGGAGTATATGATGATAAGGTCAGAGATCTTAGATGCTAAAGGCCATTGAGCCTATTTTTGTATATGTAAACATGCATATCATTAATATACTACATCGATGCATGTAGATCAAACACGATAAAGAGTATGGGGGAATAAACTCCACTATGAAGGGAAAGGGGGGTCTAAGAGCCGAGGAAAGGTGCTAAGCTAGAAGGGCTCATCTCCAAGGAAATATTATAATATTATTCCTAAAATACTAAGGTATGGATAAAACTTATATTATCCTAAGTTGTTAGGGGAAGAAAATGAAATACAAGTGGAGAGAAAGGAGATCCTGGAGGGCCATGTTTCATCAAGGGCGCATGAAAATAAATGCGGGGAAAATTAGTCCATTTGGGGGACACTCAACCATTATTTCCAAGCTCTCCATCTTACATGCACTCCTTCAGCAGTAACCCATAATTTCTTGTTAGTAGCAGCACCTATTCCTTACCTGAAGGTTCCAGCTGTTATCACCTGTAAATTACTTGATCTAGTATTGTACCTTACCCAATCTAGTACTGCAGCTTGCTTGAATGTGGGTGCTACCATCACTTGTTCCATACACAAATTATATTGATGCCTTCACCTGAGTCGGTACCTGGTTGACTTAAGAGTTGGACTGAAGAAGCCGGTTGTCAGGCCCGTGGGTTTGAAGAGGCAGGTTATCATGCCCATGGATAGAAGAGGTGGGTTGTCATGCTCATGAGAAACTCTCTCTAGGTGAGAGAATTGTTGGGAATTGATTTCCTGGGGGAGCCTAACTACAATTATAGTGCTTTGAGACTTCCTATCTGACATGTTGTTGAAGCCCTGGAAGGGAAGTGGGGCAGCCGAAGGACTGTTGAGTAGAGAAGGGGCACACATCTTGGGGTGGGACAAGCATGTGGGGAATGAGATATTGTACGTTGTTATATTGAGTTGGAACCTAGGAAGGATTCCCTCATGTTTTCTGTGTAGCCTCAGCCTAGTTAGAAATCCATTTACCCAGGTGGATTTTAGTCCCAGCTCGGGGGTGACCCACTGCTAAGAGTTCTAAGCAGCGTGGTCTAAGGCTGGGAGGATCGTGGAAGGTATGCACTCAGTTGGTGATCTTCTATAAAAGATAAGTATCAATTATGTATTAATTTACATGTTGTGTGTTTATACATGTGTTTATGTTGATGGTATTTCCCTGTGTATGCTACATGTATACATTTTATTGTTATTTCAGCATGAATTTGTGTATTTACAGAACATGTTTGTCTGCTTAAGTTATATATATATATATATATATATATATATATATATATATATATATATATATATATATATATATATA
>JZKD02S0339975.1:163722-179982 GCA_000966675.3 Picea glauca | reverse complement strand
ATTGATGTAGAGCATGCCTTGTCTACATGTTGACATCAATAATTTGTAATTGGTGTTTGGTAATTGGTGTTGACATCAATGTTAGTATTGCCATCAATGACAACATGATCCAACAGGTTCAAAATACTCCCTGAAAATGACACCAAAATGTTATCGCACAAGTTGTAGGTTGGTAAAATCCCGACCCAACCACAAAATGGAGACAACTTAGAGAAGAACTGCCCACTATCACCTTAGGCAAGTATTCTCGTCACTTTAGAGATGAGAGAATCACCTCAAGGGGGAATCTTGGTGAACCTAGGGGAAATGAGATGGAAAGTGAAGAAATGAAGGAATGTCCCCCCAAAGGTCAAGATATATAATGTGAAAGGGATTGAGAAAGATTCTTGGTGGTAGCCAAGGGTCGCCAAGAGGTAAGAATTCTTGCAAAGAGTGATTGTACCTACCCGAGACACAAGAACAAGCCAAATATATGCATATAATGTTAGGTGGAAAAGAATGTAAATATTATTGTCCCTAATTGAAGCAGTGAACAAATATGTATATCATGAAGAAAACAAGTTTTAAAGTTTCTAAACAATTTCTAAAATTCCAACAAATTATGCAAGAGATAAGCTAGATAAACACTAATAATACTCAAGATGAAAGCACAAGACTTTAGCAATGAAACAGGGTTGTAATAAAAGGTTTTTGCAGATATATTTGCAGCCTTATGGATGTGTAAAAAAGGTTGTTACATCAGTAAATCCAACCACCAAAACTTACAAAGGGTCCACCCAAAAGTTTCTCTAAGCGTAGTAGATTATCTTGGCAAACATTCAGCAAATTCTGACGGTTGAAAAGCAAGTTATAAGTGAGGAAAGGGAGTTTTTTCTTCTGCCCTAATGGTTGTATCTTTTAATGAGCTATAACTCTAAGAATACTATGCCAATAAAGATGCCCTAGTGGCATTGACAAGTCCTTAGAATGTAGAAAAAATATCCAATTGAAACAAGACTAGTATCTCATTATATCACGTTTACTAAGGAAAAGAATGTATTTCTCTAATGAAAAAAATATGATTAGTGCCTTTATAATTGGGTGAATTGGTTCTTTAAAACACAAGTTGGATCAACAAGATACCTAGGGGTGTAAATCCTCTTACTCCCTAGGGTATGCCAACCAACTTAGGGTAAATCTAGGAGGGTGTACACACTTGTACTTCTCCTAGCAACCCTTGTTCAAGAATGACTTATAACCTTAACAATAAGATGAATCATTAATGGGGGGTGTATCCAACATACTCCTCCTAGGGTTTTGACTAAAAATAACAAAAAATGAGGAAGAAAGAACTAGCATATGCAGATTTTCCTTACCACTTCCAAGATAAGAGATATCAATCCCTAGTTCAGCATGAAAATTACCATCCAAGAGAAAAATAATAAGCCTTAAAGAGGTTTGCATCAATTCACTTCATCCATTCACCAATATATAGCACAAAAAACCATTTTCAATAGAAAGAGATACCAAAAATGCACAGGTATAACGGAAATTTCAGTCATAGAGTCTTCTCCCAATGGGAGAGTTATGTTAAAATTATTTGAGTTTGATCTCTATTTATACAAAAAATCTTAGAAACAATTTTTCCACTTAGTTTAGGGTAAACACAAAGTAAGGGGAAAACAAACCCCTACTTTTCCCCTTGACAAAAATAATACTAAACAATTCATACTTTGCACATAAAATGAAACCCTAAGTAAGATGTCACCCCTCGTTGGAGAAGAAAGTTGAGGTCAATGGGACCTCTTGAGCCTCCTCTTCATACGCCAAGGTCTCTCCATTCCTCCTCCAGTTAAATCATGCCAAGTGTCAATGAGAAACAACTCCATCACCACCAAACCGTAGCCCTAGGTGACGTTAAGCCTCCAAAGGTGATGTTTTTCCCCTCCTAGGTAAGTCGTTTGGGTAATAGTGGATAGGTAAGTTCATTCATGATGTCTTCTATGCCTTCAAACTCATATCTTCGTCATCCGGCATGCGGGCCCTAGGAATCCATCATGTGGGATTCTTGCCCCATGGAAGCCCAAACTAGGCTTGTTTTCCCAAAACCAGCCACCAAGCAAGGTCCTGCAAAACAAATGGGTACGCCCTCCAAGGATATAAAGTCAAAATATCATGGCAAGTGAAAACTACATATAATAAACAAAGCACCTAAAAATGTGCATCAAAACTTCCTCATCAAATTAAACAAATTCTCGAAGACCCTATACAATTGACAAAGTTTAGGTATGGGAGAGGTGTCATAAAAGTCCTATTGGGTAGACCAAAACCCTCAAGTAGGGGATGCTACCGAGGATTCCCCTTCAATTTCATGTAGTGGATGATGACGTGGATAGGGGGTTATACTTCATAGGTCAATGGGTTTCATGGCATACAAGGGCTCGCATTTTCTCATATATGGGTGCCTTTGTAGAGGGTGTGTTGCACCTTCATTTTCAATGCATCCTTTTTCCAAGCCCATTCATTGCCATTAATTAATTAATAGTCCAAAACCTTGGGTACTCCCGATATTGATATCAATTATCTTTGGGGGAAGCACCACAAGGACATTTGAAGCTAGAGGTACATAGAGTGTCATTTCCAAGGAAATAAAGGGACACCACATGAGTGTACACACCTCCACAAATCGAGAAATTTATATAATGTTATTTTTCTTTTCCAGGTCTTTGATTTTTAGGAAAAAATTTTCATTGCTCTCAAGACCTATTTGGGCAAGCATATGGAAGGTTCATATTTTAGGATTTTATCTTTTTCCATCCATCATCCCTCTGGGCCTTTAGCCCCTTCTTCCCATGAAATTTGGTGCATGCCCTTATTGGGTCACTAAAGCCAAACGACCTAGAAGAGGGAAATGTGATGGGAATTTGATGAACAAAAAGTGATAAGTATGGTCAGGAATGGTACGATGACCCCTCAAGGGACCCCTAGTTACACCCCTTCCCCAAAAGTTGGCCACTCTCTAGGAAATCGATGACACTCACCAAGGTGAAACAGGGTAAAAAACATAATGTACAAGCATACGTTCTATAATCAAAATCAACTTTAATACAATGTTCGTAAATGCCTCAAATATTAGGGTGATTACCTGCCACAATACCTAACTTGTACCGCATGGAGAAATACCTAAATTCTTTCTAAAATATAGTTGGTGTGGTGAATACTCTGATGATGGATCCAATGTGTGGTGATATATTGGGTTTCCATATGTGCAAGTGACACTGCTAGTCATGTGGTCTCTCGGCAGTCCATGTCTGCAACATGAGGGCCTCAAGATGTCATCTCCTTAGTTATCCCACAAAATGTGGATAACACATTACTTTTGGTACATGCCACCAATGTGAATCTACCACATCACCCTCATGTCACAACCAATCTTTCCCACTATCATACCATGCCATCATCTAGTTTCCCCCTGACACCATGTCATTGATTTCCACCTCTTTGTTAAATTCAAACTTTTGAGAGTTTTTGATGTGGATCAATGGAAAAACAAGGTTGGTGAGATGAAGGATCCCTCCACCATCTACCCCTAGTGAAAGTGAATAATGTGGAAGATGAGATGTCGAGTAGAGGTATGTGGGGTGGAGGCACTATGCAGAAGGATAAGTGACATGTACCTCCACCCTCCACCCCAATGAAAGGAACTCAAGTGAATAAAAGGGGGAAGGGAGATAGAATGCATGAAAAAGTGAAGGTAAAATGGAAGCATGAGGCAAAGGTAATTGAGGTGGAGGTAAGTGCATGGAAATATGTGGGTCAAAGGAAACAAAAGATAGTTGAAATAAAATATCCCTCCACACTCCATCCCAAGTGAAAGTGAAGAATGTGGAATATTATATGTAGGGTAGAGGTATGTGGGGTGGAGAAAATATGTAGAAGGAGAAGTGTCATGTATCTCCAACCTACATCCCAATGAAAGGAGCTCAAGTGAAGTGAAGGGGGAAGGTAGAATGGAAGCATGAGGAAAAATTAACTATGGTGGAAGCAATTGCATGGAAATGGGAGAATATGATTCCTCTACCCTCAACCCTCTACCCTAATCAAGTAGATTCAAAGAAGAGAAGGGTGGAAAGAAATGGAAGGGTTACAAAGTGAGAAGTAGAGGTAATTTAGGGTGAAGGAAAAACAATGATGAGAATATCAAGGATGCCTCCACCCTCCACTCCAAAAGAATAATGAAGAATGGAAGGAATTGTGAAGAGATGAAAGAAGAGTGGAAGGTAAGGTGGAAGAAATCATGGAGTGGAGGTAAATGTGGTAGAGGTAAATCATATACGAGAAGTGAAGTATGCCTCTAATAGTTTCCCCATGTTGGAAAATGGGTTATTGTGAAAGTAGATAACTAATAATGTAAGAAGAATCAACAGAGTTAACAAACACCATTATCACATTGAAGCATAAGTAACATCATAAGATATCACCAATTATGTTAATTGATAGATTGATCTAAGAGATCATCTATATATAATTGAGTTTGTGACGAACTCCCTTATATATGGTCATATTTGATCACCCAAGTTATCCCAAAAGAAGTTATACAATATGCAATTTCCCCCTTCTTTTAGACACAATTAGTTATTGCTAACCTAGTTAGGACCACCTCAATTGGTCCAATGTGACCAGTCAAAATCCACCTTAGTTGACTACTGACTAGATACATAATCATTCCAATTGACTCCAAAGTTGGGTTTGTACTTAGGTTCTAATACYCCCCATCAACATAAMTTTTTGGAGATTTACGAGGTGACATTATTGTTGGTCACCCTTTGCAATGGAAACCTTMTMAATTCCAATCAACAACTRAAGTTTTACAAACATAGATTCAATCAATGGCTTMAAAAAAATGGCATCAATCTAATCAATTGTTATACAATAGACAAGGGACACCACACTTTGTTGGATCAATTGTTTAATACAATTTGAATAAAGCTCCACATGCTTCATCTTACTGTGAGTAACATGTTGAGTAGCCACTTCTATTAAGCTTTAATTATCACAATACATTATTGATTCCATGGAAGTAAATCCTAGCTCACCCATCAGGTTGTATCTATATATCTTTAGTTCCAACATTCATTATGCCTATGTATTTATCTTTGATATTTGACAAGGAAACAACCTTAGGTTTCTTGCACAGCCAAATAATTGGACTAGATCCAATATGAAACACATATCTAGAAGTTGATGACTTTCTCTCATCTCCATCACCTTCCAAATTAGAATCAGCATGTGGCCAACTATTACAATTTATTGTTGTAATATTTGATACCAAGGTGATATGTACACCTTTATATGTCAAACAATCCTCTTTGTAGCCTTCAAATGCCTCTCCTTCAAATCCTTCATGAACCTAGAGACCAAAGTAACAACGAAGGAAATGTTGATTTGACTATGAGTCAAATAGATAAGGCTACCAATAAGTTGTATGTACATACTAACATCAAATTTTGAAGAATCAAAGTCCATAGTCACCATCACTTTCGAATGAAATGGGGCAGAACAAGACTTACAATATTCCTATAGAAATTATTCACACTAGGGAAATTGATGCAACTCAGAAAATTTCACCTCTTTCCTAGAGGTTTATTAGATCATAACCCTATTAATTTTCACCCTTGGGGCTATTATGAAATATAATTAAAACACTATCAATAGAAAATAATATCTCACCTCTTAATCACCCCAATGCACTAGGAAATTCAACTGAAAAGATGCTAGAGTGTGCCAACAAGTTTCAACCCTATAGGAAAATCTTATCATGCATAAAATAGATCTGAAATTCACTTCATACAACTATAAATACAATGAAAAATCTTACCTATCTTCTTCAATATTAATTTTAAATCACTTAAAAATTTCAACCTTAACTTATGTCAAAGTAGAAAGATATACAAGCACTGGAAATTACAAAACCATAAAGAAATAAATGACTGAAAGTCAATTTTGCAATAGAGACAATTTTGGATAGCTAAAACTTCACGCACACACACAGATATATAAAGTTGAATTTCGTGTACATATAGCCTCATCCCAAGGATAGTAAACTCATTCATATATATATATATATATATATATATATATATATAGCCTCATCCCAAGGCTTGTAAAATCCTCTAGCTCTCTAAAACCATAGCTATAGAAAACTAGGAAAACCCTATCTCACACCAAGGAGATCCAACAATAAATCATCACACTAGCATGTCCTCCAAGGAAACACATCTCTTCTTCTTCTCTTCAACAAATACAACCTAGGGTTTCATCACAAAACACCAACCCTAGTATTCTAGATACTCCAAAAGATCCATGAAATCTTAGCACTGTAAGACAACAGAGATAAAGAACAAATGAAGATGCATAAGAGAGTGGAAGACTAGTGTGCTCCTCTCAGTCACATCTCTAACACATGATAATGAACAAGAATGTGTATTATGAAAGGAGTCCTTCCTTCCTCTATATATATGAGAGGTAAGGGAGGCCAACAAAACGTATGTGGGCCTAATCCCTTAAAAGCACCCTACAAATCCACATTTAGTCTCACATATGTGGAGTACTACCCAAGGATACACATTCCAAGCTCCAAGCTAATGAAAAACACAAGCAATTCTCTAATGCAAGTTATTTCCATGAGATGTGCTCAACACTCCTCCTCCAAGCTTCCAATGACTCTAACAATCCTCATAGGCCATGTTATCCAATATGTTCCCTCCCCTTACATGAAAATTGTCACAACCCAAGTGTCCCAAGTCAAATCAATGCCTCCATGCAAGAATCCAAGCTAACCTATGTTGTCGAGGGCTCGATTCCCTCCTCTTGAATTCCAAATGCTCATCCTCTAATGAAGGGAATTATTAAAGCAAGAAACCTCCTCCATGTGGCCAGCATGTAGAATTTCACCAAGTTGTCTAAAGATTTCCAATTCCCTAAGGAAGAATGTCATGTAAGAACTTAAATAAGGTCAAGAAACGACTAAGTAATCCATCTGCAAATGTGAATATCCATCATGAACCATCCAAGGGTTGATCACACTAGTTAGTAAAAAAACATATTTTGGGTATAAGGTTAAATTTTGACCAAAAATGTATATGGTATCATGTATCAGACTAAGACTGTATGTTACTTTGATCTAAAGTGGATCTGAACTGATGGATGGGTGTAATTCTCAATACCTACAATGCAATTTGACAATTAATGAAGGTTAAGAAAACCATGTAAATCAAGCAAATGTAAATGTTTAATGAGACAAATGTGAGAGCAAAAAAAACTAAATGAAACAAAAAATAAAAATAAATAGGAGAGAAGCATCAATAATGGAAAATGAAGGGGCATAGTTGTTGGCCTTCCCCTTACCCCCCATATCTCCCTATTTCTTCCTTCACCCTCATTCTCGAAGCGTCTTTTGTCCAAAGAGAGGAAGCACTAAGAGAAAGAATAGAATTTGAACGAGATATTTGCCGAAATGAAATAAACTAAATCCCCATTTGAAGCTAGTTTTCCTATTTGGGTTTCTAGGGTAAAATCTGAGTTCATTGTGATTGATTGTTGTGTTTGATTCTATTTTTATTCATGTTAATTAAATTACTTCTTGGTTATTTCATGGTATGAGATATCATCCCGTGTATGCAAATGAAGAGCTCCAATAGCTCCAAAATGTCCACCATCCAATTCCCTTCAAATTATGAGATCTATGGCATGTGAAATTCATCTGTTGCAAATATTCAACAAGTCGCTAAATCTATATTTTCATAGTTGATAGTGTATTTCTCTCACCTGGAGGACATTCTCTCTCCCTGAGTCAATTTTCTCATTGCCTGGGTCATTTTCTCTTTGCATGAGCTGAGTTTACATTCCCCTCGGAATTTTACTTTGTTCCTGCAAGAATTTTCATCCCCTTTGGCATTTTACCTCATGTTTGGGTGAGTTCACATCCCCCTGGGAATTTAATTTCATGCTTGGACATTTTCACATTTCCATGGATGTTTTATCTTGTTTCTGGACATTTTCACATCCCCTTGGGTGTGTTATTTTAGGTCTAGATGTTTTCACATCCCCCTGGTTATTTATTTTGTGTCTGGACTACATCGCATCTCTCCTTAGGCCATTTTACATTGCTAGTCAACTCCATTTCTTTGTTGGTGAATTTCACTACTTTGTTGAGCCACTTTGAGAGAAACTTTGTAGATACTTGTAAGAAATTCATTTTCACATTTTAGAAAACTCTTTTTGAGCAATGATACATATGTAGGAGTTCCACCACTATACAAGGTTGAGAGGGGTAGGAAATTTCATTATTGTTTTGATGATTCCTTTACATTTGTGGGAAACAACCTTGGATATAGCAACAAGGAAGCTGAAATATTTAACAACAAAACATTTTGTAGAAGCAAATATGGTTTTCTCTTTATTAATGGGAAATTGGGTGGAGCCATGGAAGGAACTCGTTAAAAATTCTACATCTAAAATCAACATTGAGAAGATTGATATTTAATTGCAATTTAAAGAGTGGTTTTATTTATTCCCTAACTTGTTGTTTTGGCCTCATCACGCAAGGCAATGTCTAGGATGAGCTTTGTATATGTATTCTACAACCATCTCTCAGTCTAGTTCAAGCTCAAATGGAATGCATAGGAGTAACGTGCACATAAAGTGTTAAGTGGTGTGAGAGAAAATTATGATATCATAGTTTATAATCAACCAATAGATATGAGTTTTTAACTTGAATTACCATTTAAGTGGCATTTAAATTAGTCAATCTTGGAAACAAAAAATTACTTTATCTTGGCAATTCGAATTTGAACATACATTTGTGTGTTGAATGGATTGGTTGTTTGAGTTTTGTGTTTTTCAAATTAAAGGGGCATATTAGCATATCAATTCAACCAATACACAGGATTGGACAAATAATATAAACATTGTAGCCATTAAAAGTGCAGAGAAGAACAAAGAATATTGAGATCCTTGTACAGAGCATAGGACATAGGCCTAGTGTCCTTTCTACAGGAAAAGCACTCTATACAAGCCTAAGAACAAAGTTAAGATAGAGACAAGGAAATTTATTATACAAGGGTTCGTGTTGGTGAAGTGAGTGGGCTATAGGTCCCTCATCTACAGATCATATGGTATCAAATAAATTGCATCCTTGACCATGACAACTACCAAAACTTTGAATAGAACATTGAAAAACTCAACATGGGTAAATAAAACAAAGAGAAGTTTGAATATTTGAGGGAAATCAATGCTTGGCTTCGAGAAGAGAATGAACACTTGAAATATCAAGTGCAAATGTTCAACCAAAGGATGGTAGAGATGGAAAAGTTCCTTAAGAAATCTACCAAACTACTTCCATTGTTAAAGAATAAGTTTGAATAACACCAAGGCTCCCTAATAGAAATCATGATGGATTGAGACAAGCACAGAGCGCAAATTGTACACCTTGGTGAGAAGCTCATCTAGATGGATAGTTGGAAAGCATATAGGATGATTCAGACGATGGAACACCTACAAAAAGAGTTATCAAGAAGGAGGAGGCCTTGGAAAATATCCAAGCAACTATCCAAGAGACCAAGGAAGCAAGGCCACTTTTCATTTCCACTTCCCAAGCCAACACTATGACCAAGAACACCCTGGTAATCTCACCTTTTGTAGAAATTTCTCTAACACATGTTATTGATTTTGAAAAGAATACCAGAGGTATTGGTTCCAATCTCCTAAGGAAGATGGGCTATGATGGAAAAGGGTTAGGAAAGAGAAGACAAGGCATCTTGAGCCCCATTGTAGCCACATCATGGGTCAAGCATGAAGGCTTAATCTTCGATGGTAAACTATAAAATACCATGACCATGAAGACCATTTTTGTGAAGGCTAAAGACATGCCAGAGTTGGATTTATCATCATGAGAAGGAGAAACAATGGTAAGTGAAGGTGGCATCCCACTACCATCTCAGACTTTTTGTGGTAGATTGAAGAATGGAAGCAATGAGAAAAGCTTACACCATCACTCAAAAGAAGTATCAAACCAATCAGTCAGGGAAAGAAGAAGAATAATACCAAGAGGTATTCATTAAACAAGACATCCCTTGTTTGTCACTACTACAAGAAGAGATTACAACACATGTTGCAGGATATATTTCTTTCAGAGGAGGAATGGAGATAAGATTTATTCAATCCAACAATGAAATTAGATGCACATGGAGAGGAGGAGTATGTCAGGCAATCCTTATAGAAGCAATAGGAACTTTTTCCACCACTGCAATTTGAGTGGACATTGGGAAGCGAAGTGTTGATGACTTCACCTAGATATTGACCCCAGAAAATTCCCAACCAAGAGAATCTTGTGGAAAGTGAATCCTAACAAATATGGAGATCTATTTTCATATCCAAATCAATGAAAAGAAGTTTTCCAAGAGAGATAACAACATAGGAGGTATTCATCGCCATCGAAGAGGATAGTAAGTGGGTGCCAACCACCAAAGAAACCCCATTCCATTTTCTACCTACATTCTTCCAAAAGAATTTTTCCTTCTTGAATATGTGCCAGAGACTAATGCAAAGGGGTCAATGACCTTGCATAGAGGAGTTCGTAATAATTCCATGTTGTTCTTGCAATCATTTTCATGCACTAGAGAGTTGTTTCCATAATAGGAAGTAACTGATCCTAGAAAGAGAATCCAAGCCACACTTCCTTTTGAGGGATTTATTTTCAAAATATTCACCAATACTGAGCGGGGGGGGTGAATCATTATTGAGCACCTTTTACCATTTTTAATCACAACATGTAAACATTAACTTATCAATAATGCCATTCAACAATGCACAACATCAAACAAAATACACAATATATTTTTATGTGGAAACCCAAACGGGAGAAAACCACAGAGCACTTTTAATATATATATATATATATATTGAATATTACATCCACAAGAATCACCAACTTCCAAGATTTACCATCACCAGCTGGAAGGAGGCACCAACCCCCTAAGTTACAAGCACCAACCTGAAGGATGCTCCAACTCCCTRATTTACCATCACTGACTGKAAGGAGGMAACAACCCCTTGTCTTTATGACCACCAAATCAAAGGAAGTTGCAATGCCCCTGCAAGAACCAACTTGTTGAATGAAGACACCAATATTCCTRTGCACCACCCAACCACCCTTATTTTCYAGGCACCAACCTGAAAGAGACCTCRATATCCTTCCTTGCACCACCTTTACACCCTTGTTTCAAAATTACTCTCATAATAATATCATCTCTAGGTCCTCAACCAATCTTCTCCAAATACCTCACACAAGTATGCACCAAATGCGGATGTCAATTTGCTCACAAGTCATTGTCACTGAAGGTAATCTCTTCCCTCAAGAATCCTCTACCAGAATACACCCTTGATCATACCAGACTTTTCAAAGTGAATCCCTTGCCCTAATTGTTGAAAAAGATAGATGCATTCACCCTGAATTTGTACTCTGCATGTGCTTCCTTTCTTACCTTCTCAGGGTCATCATTTTAACTTCTTTGYTGGGTCAATTTTTTTCAAGATAGTCCATTGGTTGTTTTCCACAACCACTTCTGAGAACTCCTYAATGTCAAACATGTAACATTCTTAAGAGGGATGCCAAACAGACCTACCCAAGGTTACTTTTGTACTTGTCCCCAAAACTAATCTACAAACTCACTCAAGTTACTTTTAAGTTCAACACCAAGATAGCTCTAAAATCTTGTTGGGATACCTCTGCAGTATTTCCTCAAGACTGGTCTGAAAACCACTTTGGTTGTTTCTGAAATTTGTGCCTAAGATCCTCCAACATAGACCTAGAACTAACACTTCATTCCAGAAGTGTTGCTTCTAGATCAGACCCAAACAATTCCTTTCTTTGGTCTCAAGTCAGACCCAAAATTTCTCCTTAGTGTCCTAAATATCAACCTTAAACTTGCACCATAACTAATCCTTAAACTCATACTAAACAATCTTCAAATTAGCTTTAAGATACACCTGCAATATGCTCCAAAATAGACATGCAAAAAATATATACTTGTAATTTATGTAGGTACCCTAGAACATGTGCCAAAGATCAACACCAAAACAAATCCAAAATTTTTTTTAGTTTGCTCTAAAATTCACACCAACAACAGGTCTGAAACTACACTAAAAACTGATCTAAACTTGGCTTAGACCTTGCACAAAATGGACCTCAAACATATCTGAAACTTGGCATCAACATAGCCCTTAATCTTCCCTAAATTTTGTTGATATTTCACCTCATAGTAGTTATTAAATCCTCCCTAAACTGCTTCATAACCTACCACATAATAGGCCCTCAAACTCGCCCAGGTTTGACCTCAGATATTGCTCCTAGATAGACCCTTTATTCACCTCAAAAACTGACCTTAGAATAGGTCTTGTACACATGAAATCTACCTCATAATAGACCTTAAACACTTCCCATAGACTTCTGAAATTTTCCCTGAATATACCTTCAAAACTTGACCTTGTTGCCTCAGAAAATTCACCTTAGATCTGCTTGTTTACATCAGACAAAAATCACTTGAGTTCATTGATCAAATTACCTCCTAGGCACCTTATTTATACAAGATTTAACCCTCTTTTTAGGGTTGACTTGACCCAAATAATTAATTCAATAGGAGCAACTTGAATCTTTCCACTTGAATAATATTTTCAATATTTATTTCAGTTTGGGCTGACTTTACACTTGCAATTTTATTTTTATCCTTTTGGGGTCGAATTTACATTTTCTATCATAATTTTATGTTTACTACTTATCAAAATTTGGTGCCAACTTTACGGGTAACTTAGCCTTGCTTCCATTTCACGTTTAGGACCGACTTGGTGGGCTTTTCCTTTTTATTTACAAGGCTTCTTCATTTGCTTTCAGGGCTTCATCAAGGCTTATTCTTTTATGGGTTAACCCATGCAATGGGGAAAATGCACTTGATTATATTTAAGAGGGAATATATCCTCAATCATGAGGAACCACGTGGCGTGCCACCTATCATTGGAAACAAATTGACGAGGGATATCAATCAATGGAGGTTTTGCATGAATTTGCAATGTCCTTCATACTCTTTTTCCTCAGTCGACTATGGGGCTTATTGGCCATTCATTCGGGCTTCCTTTCCTCTCTTCCGGGACTTCTTGTCCATTCATATTTCCTATTATTGTATTCCAATGAAGTATATTAAAAGCGTTCATGTCAAATCTCCTTCAAGGATCTTCAAGTAGCCACATCTTCATTACTAATAGGAGCTTCAAGTAGATGGCATTGTCGTCTCTTCTTCATTGCTTCCAAGGAGGATGTGTTCTTTATGTTATTACCAACTCCACATCTTCATTACTAATAAGGGCTTCAAGGAGATGGATTTTCCTTCTCTTCCTCATTGCTTCCAAGGAGGATGTGTTCTTTATGTTGATTACCAACGACTGACTTTGACATCATTGACAACACCATTCAACAATAATACATGATGTCATAGATTGGTGGGGTCACACTGAACATAGACTGGCATTTGACTTGGCTTCATTGGCTACCAAGATGGAAAAATTCCAAGACTAAGGGAGATATGGGAATAGATGTTGATTTCAAAGTTTAGATCTAGATATTTCTTAGAGAAAAGAGTCAGTGAGAATATTGTTGGCATTATTAATTGTGTGTTTTCATTGATGGCAACGTGAGTCAAACATGTATAGTAAACAAAGAAAAAGGAATATCACCATGGGGCAGAGGTAGAATCACCTTGGGGCAGAAGCAATTCATGATCAGTATTGATCATGATAGGATCAACAATGATCCTATGTTCCTAAAAGATCAGAAGAGATATCCTTCTGATTGGATAAAAATAGTGCATAGAGGAGCGCACTAACACAAAGCTCAAAAGGAATAATGTTAATTGAAGAACCTAAAACTCAGAAGAGATAGCCTTTTGATTAGATAAATAAAATGCATAGAGGAGCGTACCAACACAAATCTCAGAAGGAAGAACGTTAATCGAAGCTCATTTGAAGTAACACATGAGACATAGTTCTGTGAGTAAATAAATCCTTTTGTAAAGGATCGAGTTATGTGAGTCATTCATTCTTATTTAGAGACAATCCAGGATCATTGGATCAAGGTAAAGTCATAGGTTGGGAAGGATTAAATCGCAACTGTTAGTTCTGGAGCAATAGCATTATAGATAATTGGATCAAGCCAAAATCATAGGTTGAGAGGGATTAAATAAGAGCTATCGTATTTCTTGGAGGAAATTTAAGTGAGATATCAATCGTTAGATCAGTTTGGGATCTATCTCGATCTTCATATAGAACCAAGTGGAAGGAAAAGATAGGCGGATCCAATAGTAGTCAACTTCAGTGATGACCACGTTGGCTAAAAATAGTCTGAAACATGTAAATTCACCCGAAGGTTGTAGCCCCGAAGTCTCGAATTGAATGAGGGCCATCCAATCTTGGAAATTCATGGTAACCGTTGGATGAGGATAGGTGAGTCCAATGGTGGTAAACTTTGGTGCTGACCACTCCTGTGAAAATGAGTCTAAAACATGTAAGTTTACCCAAAGGTCAAAGCCATGAAGTCGCGAACTCCCATCGACCGTCATATCAAAGGAAGAGCAAGGAAATTCTGTCAACCATTGATCTGGAATGAATATTGAAGCCTCCAGATCATTCTAAAAGGAAGAAGGTGGTCAAATCCAAAATTGACCTACTCCGACGATAAGAAGCTCAAATAAACCAACAAATCTCGAACTCTGAAGCCCCGGATTTAATAGAAGTTGTCGATCGAGACAAGGAAATATCTGCAGTGATAGATATATTTGACACTTTGGTATGATCGAAGGATGGTATAAAAGTTACAAAACTCCTGGTTCCATGAACTACTGAAGCAACGAAGTGTAAAGTCATGATCTAGGATGGAGACATGTGGCAGAAGACAAATATGACACATGGCCCAATCGACTGGTGACAAGTG
Organism: Picea glauca; assembly: GCA_000966675.3. NCBI lineage: Eukaryota > Viridiplantae > Streptophyta > Pinopsida > Pinales > Pinaceae > Picea > Picea glauca. Next base: position 164,966 of record JZKD02S0339975.1, on the reverse strand, counting down.
TCAAGGTATAGTTGGCACATTAGGTATATGAAAGTCATGAATCAAGGTGACAGGTGGTAGCTACTCATCCAATGCCACATCAACAGTGGTGTCAGCAGCCACGTCACTCTGGGACTACATCCTCCGGGGATATCCAACTTTTCCTACTAGCTAAAATATTTGAAAAGTCAAAGGACGAAGTCATGAATTATTGTTTGGTCATTGATCTAAGATCCTATGTAATATTTCTTGATCGTCCAATCAAGTATAGTGGAAGCATAGAGTAAGTGTGAATCACGAAGTAACGCTAACTATTAATCTACTTCGGGAGTGTTCTCGACCGTTGATCAAGCATAGTGGAAGGATAGAATAAGCGAAGGTGTTAACCAATAGAAAGTGGTCACTTCCATTCTATGGCTTATTCGATAGGTAAAAGTATGGAGGAATTTCTCTACTCCAGAGTCTCGGAGCCACGAATAGCTGAAATTTCGGAGTAAATGAGAATCGTTCATCTCAACTCTTGATTAAGTCGTGATCGTCGATTTTTTTTTAAGCCTCTAGATAAGCTAGGATCATCCTTCCACGGAAGATTAAATATTGAACGTTTGATCTACTAGTGAACACAATATACGCACTTCGACGAAATTTACTTCAGGAGGTTTGAAAGATTGCAAAGGCCATAAGTCTCGAAGGAATAAGTACTGGAGAACCTAGTTCCAACATCGGTCACATGATAAGGCAAAGAAACTAAAGGTACTAGAAGTAAATAAATCCCTCAGATGTTTGAATACGATCACATGTAGAATAATAGGGGTAAAAGAAGAAAAGCGTTAAACAAAACATCATTTGAAATGGATAGCCTGTGATTTTGAGCCCACAGTCACAGGAATTTTGGATTGAAGGGAGAACCTATTGATTAAGACTTGAATTCACAACAATTTGGGATCTGTAGACTAGTGAACCGATACACAGTCATGATTAAAGAAGAGTTAAATCATGAGAATTAAGAATAAAGAAAGAAAAGGCTTAATGACAAAATACTTAGAATTAATTAAATGAAAGGGTGCAATGGTTCATCATTAAAATACACAATGCTTCAATGCCATACCTTTGGAATACTATATAAACATAAAGGTATGGTGAAAGAAGAGTGTCTTGGTGGATTATATATATATATATATATATATATATATATATATATATATATATATATATATATATATATATATATATATATATATATATATATATATATATATATATAT
>JZKD02S0339975.1:144457-161093 GCA_000966675.3 Picea glauca | reverse complement strand
TCTCCAAGAAATCCTAGAAACTCCATGACAAGAGAAATAAATAACAAATGAAGATGCACAAGAGAGTGGAAGACTAGTGTGCTCCCCTTAGTCACATCTCTAACACAAGATAATGGAAAAGGATGGGGATGATTAAAGGAATCTATTCTTCCTCTATATACACGAGAGGTAAGGGAGGCCAAAAAACATATGTGGGCCTAAGATATTATGAACCATGGGCCTTGAGAATGACAAAAAGTCAATGAATACAATCCACTTCGAGGGGGAAACCTCCTTTTACAATATATCCAACTCATAAGACAAGATAAGATGCTTATATAAATGATTATCCTTTATTATAAATAGGAGATAAAATAATCATGATGTAACCTACCACTAAGTCGACCTAATCCTAACTAATAAACTCATAATAAATGAGTGTTAGGTCCTTAGGGGCCTTAACATAGCCCCTCTCTTTTTTTAAAAAGGTTTTTCCTCAAAGCTTGTAATTGAGAGCATTTCTTCACGAACTACTCATTTTCCCATGTAGCCTCTTCCAGAGGCATATTCAACCACTTAATTAGTCACTCCATAATGGTTCTATTCCACAGAGATATAAAACACCTATCTATAACTTTTTTGTGGCTCAAGAATCAACTTCCCTTCTTCATCTAATTCTGGTAGTTATGTCTGCACTGGCATAGTTTGTCCCAAACCCGTTTTTAGGAAATATACATGAAAAACCTTATGAATGTGAGAAGATGGAAAATATAACTCATACACCACTTGTCCAATCTAGAAAATAATCATGTAAGGTCCATAAACTTTTGGAGTTAATTTCTTATTCTTATTTTGTTTGAGAGTAGATTTCTTATAAGGTTGCAGTCTCAAAAATACCCAATCACCCTCCTCAAATTATCTTTCACTTCAAGGTTGATTTGCTTGTTGCTTCATCCTATTTTGTTTCATTCGAAGGTTTTCCTTAAGAATTGTCATTGTTTCTTTAGTTGTTTCCATACATGACTCTATTTCCTCCACTTTTAAATGGTCTTGTAAAAAATATGAGATTCTAGGAGTTAGATATCCATTAAGGGATTCAAATGGGGATATCTTACTAGATGTGTGATAGGTGGTATTGTACCAACATTCTTCTAGAGGAATCCACTTCACCCATTGAGATTTATCTTCTGAAGAATGGAAATGTAAATAACCCTCTAAACATTTTTTAACTATTTTTGTTTGACCATTTGTTTGTGGATGATATGTTGAGCTCATATCTAGTGTTGTTCTGCTCATCTTCCATAATTCTTTTCAAAATATTCCTGTGAATTTTCTATCTCTATCACTTACTAAATAAATAGGAGATAAAGTTAGCATGATGTAACCTACCACTAAGCCAACCTAATCCTAATTGATAAACTCATAATAAATGAGTGTTAGGGCCTTAGGGTACTCAACATAGCCCCTCTCTTTTTTAAAAAAGGTTTGTCCTCAAATCTTGTAACTGAGAGTATTTCTTCATGAATTGCTCATTTTCCCATGTAGCCTCTTCTAGAGGCATATTCTTCCACTTAATTAGGTATTCCATAATGGTTCTATTCCACAAAGATATAAAACACATATCTACAAAAAAAAATGGCTGAAGAATCAACTTCCCTTCTTCATCTAATCTTGAAAGTTTTGTCTTCACTAGCATAGTTTCTACCAAAACCTTTTTTAGGAAATATACATGAAAAACCTTATGAATGTGAGTAGAAGGAAAATATAACTCATACACCACTTGTCCAATATGGAAAATAATCATGTAAGGTCCATAAAACTTTGGAGCTAATATTTTATTCTTCTTTTTGTTTGAGAGTAGATTGCTTATAAGGTTGCAGTCTCAAAAATACTCAATCACCCTCCTCAAATTATCTTTCACTTCAATGTTGATCTGCTTGTTGCTTCATCATGTTTTGTGTCATTTAAAGGTTTTTGTCAAGAATTGTCATTGTTTATTTAGTTGTTTCCATATGTGACACTATTGCCTCCACTTTGGAATGGTCTTGTAAAAAATATGAGATTCTAGGAGCTAGATATCCATTAAGGGATTAAAATGGGGACATCTGAGTAGATGTGCGATAGGTGGTACTGTACCGTCATTATGCTAGAGAAAGCCACTTCACCCATTGAGATTACTCATCTGAAGAATGGAAACATAAATAACCCTCTAAACATTTTTTAAATATTTTTGTTTGATCATTTGTTTGTGGATGATATGTTGAGCTCATAGCTAGTGTTGTTCCGCTCATCTTCCATAATTCTTTCCAAAAAATTTATGTGAACTTTTTATCTTTGTCATTTACTATTACTTTAGGAATTCCATGAAGTTTATGAATTTCCTTCATGAACACTTCTGCCACTTGAATTGCTATAAATGTACTTTGAATTTTACAAAACATTTCATATTTTGTGAGTCTATCCATGACCAAAAAAAAGGAATCCATACCTTCTAATTTCATTAAACCTACGATGAAATCCTGTGATATATCCTACCATCTTTGATTAGGTATGTGTAAAGGCTGAAGTAAAACTGGACTTTTTATTGTTTCTCCTTTATTTCTTTGGAAAACCTGAGATTATCTTAAAAAACTTTGATTGTATTTCTTCATTCTCACCGCATCAACCNAAAAAAAAAAAAAAATTGATCCTTTGGTATTTTGTAAGGAACCATGAATGTCCGACCATCGGAGAATGTTCTACCCTTGTACTATAGAATATCTCTCTTTCATTCCTAATGTTCCATAGAGTTCATCCCTTCCTTAATACATTGTATTTTCTGTCTCTTACTATTGTCATTTTTCTATGGTGGGATTCTTCTAACCACACTAGAATGGAAGATGTAATGGAAAATAAAATGGAGGCTTCTTCTATTCTAGAAAGGGAATATACGACCACATTTTCCTTCCCCTTTTGTAGATTATTTCAAATTCAAACCCTACATTTTTCGACCCATTTATTATTCTCTTTTGATGACAATCTTTGCTCCAAAAAGTACTTTAGGCTATTATGATCTGTCTTGACTTTAAGATGCCTCCCAATGAGATATTGTCACCATTTTTTTTTGCATGTAAAATTGGTACCATTTATTTTTCATATGTATATTTCATGATACATGTGGATATCGGTGGCCACCCACCTATTCCACTGGCTCAAAAAAAAAAAATTCCATTTTGGCAATTTTTTACAGTTTTTCAGGTCCTAATCTTTTGGGGTCGTTTTGAGTCCTTAAACGATGTTTTTTTGTCTTGGAAACGCCTAACATGTAGTTGAAGGAAAATACTATTCCAACAAGAATGTGTACTCATCGACTATACCTTTCCAATGGTGTATCGAGCACCCCAAACAAAGATCGTATGCAAAAGTTACGCCCTCGAAAAGTTGATGTATCAACTACCCCCATTGGGGCCCACAAACCTTTTGGTGTTTCATCTCCTAGGGTTAGGGTTTTGAATGTTTAGGGTTTTCTCATTTATTTTTTATGTTAAAAATGTAACGACCACAACCTTTACAACAACAAGTGACATGCAATAGGTCACATTTTTTTTTTTCTTTTAGTGTTGCATTAGGAAATTAAAACATCAATCTAAAAATGGCATGCGAGTAATCATTCACATAACACATCATAGACCACCTTATGTCCAAGGCGCAATGCAATAACAGTTATTTGTGGCGCAGATCCCAATCCAATGCGCAGTCACTCGTCAGAATAAACTTGCATTTTGCAAAAGAGACTAAAATCTAAAACCATCAACATTACACTAAAATTCAGTGCGCACAAGGAGTTTAATTACTCAACTAGTCATACATCGCATTAATGAATTGTGCGTGATCATTCTATTCAATTAATCCATCAATTATACATCAACAATTTAGGCGCACGAGAAAATAATTAATAATTCAAACATCAATTACAACAATCAACATCATAATCAAGGTAAGCACATGATCTGATTTCCAGATATACATAATTCGCACATCCAATCAATGCATGCAATTATTCCTTCACCGGGACTCATACAGTAACATGGTGACAAGCGTGCTAGATAACTAAGGTGTAAACAATTTACGCCTCAACTCAGTTCCAGGCGCAAGCAATCCAAAAATCCTCTAGTAACATTCATTATAAGGAATGAACGAAGCATTCTAAAATCAATCAAGCTAATCATCGATGCTAGGTAATACATTCATTATTTTTAATTGCGCAAAAGCTAAGATCTAACCGTAAGGAAAATTCCATAAGTGCAAGAAGCTAAATTCTAAAAGCATCATCTATCACATAAATCCCAATGTGCAAGAATCTAAAATCCGTGACTATAATTCAAGACATACAATCTATTTGCGCAAACAGTCAAAACCTAAAACCATCAATCATGCATCCAAATTGATAAAAATCTAAGCTTACTCTTTAAAGGATGCCATCATTTAGAGACGTGAAAATAAATAGGAATGTGAATATAATTATAAAGGCGAAGATTGTCTTTTACAAGGAGATTTCATCCTATATGATTACCATTGTTTATGCGATGAATATAAATCGGAAATGAATAATTTAAAAGGGTGGAAACCCTTCTCTATAATTAAGCCACCATTACATGACTAGGGATGGTATGACTTTATAGGATAAATCTTATTGCAATATGATTTTTAAATAAATCTTAAACTAAACAAACTTTAATCTAGAATAATGATAACTGAAATATAAAAATTGTAACTGGAGTGAACTCTAATATCTCACTCATTAATTAGAGATAAGACTCCAATCCAAATGATAGACTAAAATTCCTCCCCATAATCATAAAATATATAACACATACTTATTATTCTTTAATCGGAACCCGCCCACATAGAGAAAAAGGGGGGGAAACGAAGAGACATGTCACGGAATTTACCACGGATCTAGGTAGAAAATAAGTGGGAAGAAGGATCCACTGAGGGCGTTGGAATGAAGAGAACAATCAGATCAAGGCTCAAGGGCCTGATGGGAAGGTTTACTACCATAATGGTTAAGAGAATGAATTTAAGGAGAAACATTCGAGAATCTTCTCCACAGAAAAACCACCCAAAATCAATAAGGACAGAAGGGAAACCCAGGGAAACATGTCCCATTTTAACTGGATGCAAGGAAGAGTAGATGCCAGATCATTGGGCGAAAACCAATTAACACAATGTCAGGACTCTCAGTAAGCTCACATGCACATGTTATCACAGGTTTGATGGGCTGAATAAATTAAATACGACTGGGAGAATGAGAATAATAATGTAAATATTTCAATTGGTTCATGTTTATACGACAAATGTAAATATTTCAATTGGTTCGTGTTTATACGTAAAACATAAATATTTCAATTGGTTTGTGTTCATACAGCAGGTGTAAATATTTCAATTGGTTCGTGTTTATACAACGAACGTAAATATTTCAATTGGTTTGGGTTTATACAACAAACGTAAATATTTCAATTGGATAACACAGGTTGGCTAAGGTTAAAAAAACGCATCGATTTCATCAGTTGAAACAAAGGGATACCCTCCAGGATGAAGCTCTAGCTAGAGTGCCCAAGATCTGAGAGTAAAAATGAAGGTCAAGAAAAATTGGCGCAGATGTTCTGGGCAAGAATGAATTGAAATAAGACAATTGCGCCCAGTCTCTCTCTCTCCCTCTCACACGCAATCCCTCACTCAAATTTTGGTGGAGTAAGAACCAAGGGAAAACGCAATGTAAACACACTTGTATTTTCATACACAACCAATGTGAAGTCTCTCCTCTCTCACACACAAGACCTTCTGGATTCAAATGGTGTAAGAACAGATTTAGAAAAAGGGGCCAAGCCTCTCATGCATAGGGAAAACGCGATTAAGGTCGTGGTAAAACATTTTTCTTTTTTTAAATAAAACAATGCCAGAAGACCATTCTCAACACAAGGCCATCTCAATTATTAATTTTTATCTTGATTTGAACAATAAAAAGATTAAATCTCCATGCCACCTAAACTCAATATGCAGAGAAAACTCAAACTTGTGTGTAAATAAAAATAAAAAGATGAAAAATTCACGCAATCTATCCTCAACATGCAGACAATTCCTATTTTCATCTTGCAATGTAAATAAAATAAAGAGACGAAGACTCCACGCAATCGTCTGAAGGAAACTACAGGAGGCACATGGGTAAGGGAAGGGTGTATCACAGAGGCTAAGGAGGGAATAAATGCTCAGGAGAGAATTCCTTGTTGCACAGAGAAATGATCCTACACTTATTATCCATGCACAGGAAAGCAGGGCATTTGACTCTAAATCTTTAACACCAAAGTGAAAGACAGTTGATTCAGCTCCTGGCCGACTACTCAGGCACAGACTAATAACTTAAAGGATAAGGGAACAAAAGATAAAAACACAAATCTCCATCCAAATCTTCTCTATGGAGAAACAAAATAATAAAAAAAAACACAATCAAGGAATAAAGAAAACGCGGGAAGGAGATACAAAAGCGCAGGCAAGGTTGTTAACGAGTAAATAGGTAGATGCGGACATGAACTAATTCCCCCTAGATCCACCTGAATCTAGAACAAAACAAAACGGAACACGATGCTTTCCCTAGGTTTCAATCRTTGATTTTAACTACCAAAGAAGGAATAGATAGCATACCTTATGAATCACTTCCTTATGTCTTTTTTTATCCTACCTTACTCTGATGTTCCTATGAGATCAGATCTGCAATAGCACAAATCAACCAACGTGAAAGCAGCAATAGTGAAATTCAATGACAACCCAAACATGTGATCAAGGAATCATGTAATAAAATATCAATCATTTTATGGGAAAGAGACGTGCCACCGTATTATATTAATGAAAGGTAGAAGATACAACTGAATCGCCTTGATGTCGCAAGTTCCCTTTCAGTGGCCCTTTGTTCTAACACACACATACATATGTTCTGACATTTGCATGAATATTTCTCTCAAAAGCTTGATGGATGAATGGAGACCTTAAGCATCACTTGAAATAGGATTCTTCACACAGTCTTCAACCTATTCTTTATTCAACCTCTATGCTTCTTTATGCTTGTACCTCTAACCTTTTTCCATGAGAAGCCTATCATTATATAGGATGTAAAATACCAGATATAAGAAGTATGCAGAATGGAAATAAAATGCTAGAAATGGCAGAATAACAGTAATATAACCAGCATAATCTCCACAATAACACAGAAATGATATAAGAATAACAACAGAAATAGCACTTTGATTCAGAAAGAAATGTTCATGGGCCTCTTCGAGGGGGAAACCTCCAGTCGAGCAATGCTCTATTACAATAATCTCCTAGCTAAGGTTTTCATACCCTCAACCCTTATTTATACTAAATATGTTTATCAAGAGAAGCATCTAGAGGAAGATCCTTCTAGAAACGAAAGCTTCTATTAGGTCTTCTTACATCTGCCTTATTCTATTTTATTGAAAGGCCTTATTAATATTGACCTTTATTACATCCAAATATATTGATCTACCTATGTGTGGGTTAGGACCCTAACATGTCCGCCCCCTTAAAACTAGCCTTGTCCTCAAGGCTTGAGATGTGGAAACTATTGCAGAATGGTAGTTGGTTCCCAAGTGGCATCTGCTGGAGTTGTATCTTTCCACTGGACTAGCACTTCCTTGATGGTTCTCTGACGCAGGCGATGCTCACGTTGTTCCAAAACTTCTTCTGCCTGTAGCCAAATGGATCCTGCTTCAGCTAACTCGGGAAGGTTGGTTTGAATTTGGCACCTAGTTACAATCACCTTCTTTAAGCATGAAACATGAAAAACAGGATGTAGCTTCGACTGACTGGGAAGAGCTAACTGATAGGAAACTTGTCCTACACTCTTGAGAATTGTATAAGGACCATAAAATTTGGGCGCTAGCTTCTGACAATGCTCGGCCTTGAGGGAAGTTTTCTTGTATGGTTGCAGTCGCAGAAACACCTGATCCCCTTCTGCAAATTGACGTTCAGAGCGACCTTGATCTGCTTGTTTCTTCATGCGATTTTGTGACATGACTAAGCTTTCTTTAAGGGTACAAAGAATATCCTCTCGAACTGTAAGTGTTTGGTCAACTGCCTGGACCTTCGAGGTACCTAGTAAGTATGAGAGAACTGAAGGTGGCTTCTGTCCATATACCGCTTCAAAAGGAGTCATGCGTGTAGTTGTATGGTAGGAAGCGTTGTACCACCATTCAGCTAGGGGTAACCATTGAGCCCACTGATTTTTCTTTTCATAGGCAAAACACCTCAGATATGTTTCCAAACACTTGTTGACAACTTTCGTTTGACCATCAGTCTAGGGATGATAAGCTGTGCTGAGATGCAATTGGGTGCCCTGTAGCTTAAACAGCTCATGCCAAAAATTGCTTGTGAAAGTTGGGCCACGATCAAAAACAATAGAGTGTGGCATGCCATGAAGCTTGAAGAACTGGTCCATGAAAATTTGAGCCACAGTGGATCCAGTAAATGGGTGTTGAAGAGCACAGAAATGAGCATACTTGGAAAGGTGATACACAACCACCATTATGACTGATTTATTTCCCGATTTGGATAAGCCAGTAATAAAGTCCATAGAGATATCCTTCCAAATAGCAGGTGGAATCGGAAGCGGTTGTAGTGTGCCCAGAGATTTGACTATTTCTCCCTTGTTGTGTTGACACACCTCACATTCAACGACAAAATTACGGATGTCCTGTTTCATACCATCCCAGAAAAAAGAAAGTTTGACCCTGTCATAGGTTTTGGTGAACCTGGAGTGCCCCGTTGTGGGTGTAGCATGAAGCTCAGAGTGTACCGTGGATTTAAGATTTGATTGTTTGCTTAAATACAAATGGCCTTTGTACCAAAGCTCATCCTAGAGCCAAGAGTACCCTGGGGGAGCTAGAGCATTGGTCTGCAATTGTTGGATCAGATGCAAACTTTTGGGATCTTGTATCCATTCCTAGCGCACAACTTGGAGCCAATCTGGTACAATGAAGGAAAGAGAAAAAGGGGATCCCTCGTCTTCATATTTTCAGGACAGTGCATCCGCCACCACATTGTCTTTTCCCTTCTTATAAATGATCTCATAATAATACCCAAAGACCTTAGTCACCCATTTTTGTTGCTCCGGGGAGGAAATGCGTTGTTCCATAAAGTACTTGAGGCTTTGATGGTATGTCTTAATTTGGAAACGTTGCCCCAAGAGATAAGGGCGCCACAGATCAACGGCATGCAGAATAGCCAACATTTCCTTTTCATAAATGGGTTTGCCCAGATTCCTTTCAGATATTTGCTTGCTGGTGAAGGCCAAAGGTCGACCCTCTTGCATAAGGATAGCACCAATTCCTTTCCCTGAGGCATCACATTCCAACACAAAGGTCTTTGTGAAAACAGGAAGGGCCAGAACCGGAGTGGTGCACATTGTCGTCTTCAAGGTTTGAAAAGATTGAGTAGCCATTGGAGTCCGAGTGAAAGAGTTATTTTTTAGGAGAGCAGTGAGAGGTGATGCAATCTTTCCATAATTCTTAACAAACTTGCGATAATACCCTGTTAAGCTCAGAAATCCACACAAGCTTTTAAGAGTCTTTAGGTGTGGCCAATCTTTCATAGCTTCAATCTTTTTCACATCCACCCTGATGCCATCCTTTCCAACTAGATGACCCAAGTATTCTACTTCTGAGGCACCAAAAGCACATTTAGACTGTTTCAGGAAAAGTTGGTGCTGAGAGAGTAGATGGAGAACTCGATCCACATGAGTAAGATGGTATGTCCAGGTTTTGCTATAGATGAGGATATCATCAAAKAAAACTCAGAAAAAATGACGGAGAAAGGGACGGAAGACATGATTCATGAGGCTTTGGAAGGTGGAGGGGGCATTACAGAAGCCAAAGGGCATGACCAAAAACTCATAGTATCCCTCATGAGTTTGAAAGGTCGTCTTGGGAATGTCTGCCTCTTTCATATGTATCTGGTGATAGCCAGAGTGAAGATCAAGTTTAGTAAAGAATTGGGTGCCACTCAATTCATCCATGAGGTCATCAATGACAGGAATGGGAAATTTGTCTTTAATGGTCAGTTTGTTGAGGGCACGGAAGTCAAGACACATTCTCCAAGAAACTTCTTTCTTCAGGACCATGACTATATGAGAAGAGTAAGGGCTCGTACTAGGGCGGATAACGCCTTCATTAAGGAGGTCTTGGACCATTGTCTCAATTTCATTTTTTTGTGAAAAGGGGTGGTGATACGGATGGATATTAGGAGGAAGGCTTCCGGGTACAAGGGGAATGGAATGATCATGAACACCGCGGGAAGGAGGGATTCCTTGGGGAGTGGAAAATACCATTTGATGTTTAGAAAGGAGGGCTTGGAGGTCTTGCGGCACCAGGGGTGTCTCTGTTGCTTGTATGGCATGGAGTTGGGCAATGACACCAGAATGACCTTTTTGAGCAGCTTTTCCATGTGATGGGAACTAATGACCTCAGGTGAACCAGCAGTGATGCCTTGGAATTTATATTGGTGGCCTTCCTGGTCAAATTGCATGGTTAATGCCTTAAAATCCATGAGAATGGGACCCAGAGTTCTTAGCCAGTCTGCACCCAAGACAATGTCACAACCACCCATGTCGATAGAAAACATATGGGATTTTAGGTGGTAGTCACTGATTTGGAGATGCACATTTTCACAGTGCCCTCCACATTTCATGGAACCACCATTGGCAATCATGATTTGGAAGTTTTTGATGGCATGGATGTAGCAATGAGTTTCTTGCGCAATGCAGTGATGAATAAAATTATGGGTGCTTCCACTATCAACCAAAATGATGACCTTCTGATGCTTGATGTAACCGATTAACTTGAGGGTTTGGGGAGTAGAGAAGCCAGTGAGAGCATTGAGGGAAATGATCGGTTCCACTTCGGGAGGGTTTGAGGGAGGGGTTATGTCAGTGATTTCAGGTGACTCAGACACAAGGGGAGTGTCAACATCCTCTTCCAAAATATCCTCAGAGATGGCCATAAAAATATTTTGTTCCTTACACTTGTGGCCCGGGAAATATTTGTCATCACAATTATAACAAAGGCATTTGAGTTGGCATTCATCCATTTCAGCCCTGGTTAATTTTTGGATCTTTAATGGGGTGGAGGGAGTAGTGGGATTTACGGGTTTAGGGCGAGGGATAAAGGAGGGTTTTCGGTTTTGAGAGGATACAACATGTTGTGCTTCTTTAGCTCTTTTAGTAGCCTCCACCCAACTCGAGGGTCGAACCATGAGGACATGGGCCCGAATCTCATCCTTGAGGCCACTAATAAAACACTCTCGAAAGAAAGCATCAGTCATGCCCTATGTTCGAAAATCCAAGCGCTCAAAGGCAACTATGAAGTCTCCTATTGTTCCTAATTGTTTCAACTTTGTCAACTGACCCAAATGGTTGGTGTCTGTGTCAAAGCATTCATAAAGCTCAGTCACAAATTGGGTCCAAGCAATATACCCTTGACGGGAAGTTTTTCTCCATTGCCACCATTGCCAACGTTCTTGATCTAGATGGAGAACACCATACCAGAGTTTGGCCAAGTCATTTGTAATGTCGTATAAAGAGAAATAATGTTCCATTTGGGTTACCCAACCAGTGGGGTCTGAGCCATCAAATTTGGTCACATCAACCCGTGGAAGGCGTAGGTCACATTGAAAGTGATGGGGCTGAAAGGTATGGGAATGGGAGGAATGTTCACCTTTAGTCTTTGGAGGTGCGTCAGAGAAAGGGTCATCTATAGGGATCTTCAGTTTGGTGTAGAGTGATGCAAAGACAAATTCAAGCTGGGTGGTCAGTTCTTGTTTGACTTCCTCCATTGAGTACTGGATGGTTGTATTTATAGTTGTATTGATGGATGTATCGATGGAGGCAATAGTAGCACTGAGTTGTTTCACTTCTTTTTGGGTCTCGAGGAAACCAGATTGCAAGGTGTTGAAGCGAGCTTCCAGGTTTTTTTAACACCTATGGATTTATACTCCAGTCTGAAGAATACTACAGTGATGAAATCCCCAAATGCTTAACCAGAAAGAAATGTGTATTTACTTGGCAACCCGAACACAGTTGTGCGGCAATAGATCTTGCCTGTTTTAATTTGTTTATGTTTCTGTCTCCCAAGGGTTAGGTATTCAAGGGTTCTACAGACAAGGGTTTGCCCTGTGTTATAGCTCTCTGATATACATGCAGGGTCCAACAATAGTACTCGGCTCAATATCTCAGGGCACTAACTAAGGAGGATAGATCGTACCCTTAGCCGTACTACCCGACTACCCAGGTACTAGAGAGTATATTCTCGAGTGTTGTTCTTGGTGGCACTATAGCAGTCAGGTGTCCAATCGGTTTATCTAAAGAGGGCTTCAGGAAATCTAGGTCGATCCGTACACAAGTGTTGTCTGATGCACTACCACTTGAAGGGGTACCAACAGGGGTTACAATGGTGGCCAACAGATGTGCGCTTAAGAACCACTTGTATTTCCTACATGTATGAATCCCTCAACCATGGGTTTATGCGCGTAACGACATATCTCTATGGCTTAAAGATGTCAAAATACGTCTCTACCCTGGAAAAAAATTCCCACAATTTCTACCAAGGAAAGTGCTCTGATACCACTTGTAATATACCAAATATAAAAAGTATGTAGAACAGAAATAAAATGCTAGAAATGGCAGAATAACAGTAATATAACCAGCATAATCTCCACAATAACACAGAAATGATATAAGAATAACAACAGAAATAGCACTTTGATTCAGAAAGCAATGTTCACAGGCCTCTTCGAGGGGGCAACCTCCAGTCGAGCAGTGCTATGTTACAATAATCTCCCAGCTAGGGTTTTCATACCCTCGATCCTTATTTATACTAAATATGTCTATCAAGAGAAGCATATAGAGGAAGATCCTTCTAGAAGTAGAAGCTTCTATTAGGTCTTCTTACATCTGCCTTATTCTATTTTATTGAAAGGCCTTATTAATATTGAACTTTATTACATCCGAATATATTGATCTACCTATGTGTGGGTTAGGACCCTAACATAGGAGAAGTTGAAGTGGTTAAAGAGATGAGGATGATCCCATCAAATCAGAGAAGTCATTAGGATCGTAACCATACGGACGCCACCTCATATTTCTAGAAGATTCCACTTCTAGAAGCTGCTAGAACTTCTTTCCTCTTTTAGTTTTAAAGCGCCACCGCGACCTGCCTATATAGCAGCTTGCGGAAATCCCACAGGCTGGCTATAGTGCAGCAAGCGAAAATCAGGGATTTTTGCACTATGTAAAAGGAGAAGCCTGCGGCGGCCTTCCAAAAATTCATCTTGCAAGGGTGGAAAGAGGTTGCTTTTCTCAGGCAAAATATTATATTGGGAACCTGAACACATGTTTATGTAATCATCATCAGGGTGACCAAAATAATGTGTAACAAAATGCCCCCCAAAGCATGAGGCTGGAACTCGAGATAGCCAAAATACTTTGTAAAATAAGTGTGTATGTGTAAAGAACTAGGGGCGCACCAATCAAGAACCTGCAAATAATCAAGCATCTGTACAATATCACACCATGTCCGAAGTAGGAATTCCCACATTCAGACCGTAAATGATTGAAACCATAAATGTAGGTCATGGCCACCAATTATACAATGTGGATCCATGTCAACAAGATTCTGCATAGCCACTAGGAATACACTGTGGATCCATGCATCGAAAAATCAAGTATAAACATAGACACAAGACATACAAGGTGGATCTATGTGTCAAAACAAATCACAAATACTCCTTCGCAACCTAGACCAAAAATGGTGAAGTCCATGGTCTTCAATCCATCGTCTGTTAGTACGATTCTAGTCACACGATTATAGATGTTGAAGTCAAACATGAATAGAAACCACTTGATTACCAGTCATTGATGAAAATTGTTAACAAGTGCGAGGGAAATCACCATTGTTTTCAATGACCCCCAAGTTACTCCAGTAAAATCCAACAAGTGTGAATAAATGAGTTGAAGTCAAACACTTGACAGAATCTCTCGATCAGGGATCAATGATGTGAATCCACTGTTGAAAGCGAAGAAACCTGCCATTGAGGCATGTAGGCTCTAAGGTACTAAATAATTTCTAAGTATTTTTCTTGGATAATGAGCTGAAGTCGATAGGAAAATACTTTCCACAGGAGGGCCTTGATGTATCCCCCATCAATGACATGAAATGAGTAACAGATTTAGGGTAGAGAAAAATACATATGTGACTTGTGACTGACACAGGGAAGGCCGACATGGTAAGGATGGACAATTGCAGATGGCCGACTTGATAGAAGGTTTTGGTTGAACTTCTCTTGAACATATGAATGACACGACAATGATCTTTGCAGTATTGACTCAAAGATGACCCAATATATGAACTTGCAGAAGGTTAGACAAGAGACAAACAGATTACCCAACCCAGATTCAAATGACGAAGAGGGGTGTCATTTTCAAGAGCGATGTTTACTGCCATTAATACAGACACAGAGACACATTCCTTTCCCAAATTTTCCCCCACCATTTCTGGCAAGTACCTCTTTATTTTTACGCAAGCTTGAGGAGGATAACATATGCTTGTCAATTTAATCTCATCCTTCGGACGAGTCCCTCGGAGTATATTTAACGAACCCTAAGAAGGAGTGGTTCGGTCCCATATGAGTCTATCGATGTTTGTTTAACAAGTCCAAAGATAGAAAACTCGAAGGTTTTTCATGTTTATAGAGTCTGGAAAAACACTTAAAAGAGAACACTCCCAATTCCTTTTTCGTAAAATAGTTCGACAGGACTGAAAAAGTGATAAACTATCGCCCATCAAATGTTTTCTTCAAATACTTTTACGAGCGTGAAAAGAACAAGGTCACTTGGAAACCTTTTCGTTTTTAAGGAGCATGAAAAGAGATTAAAGAGTTCTCCATAGGTTTTGTTGTTTTCGTGTTACCATAGCGATTATGAAAAGATGAAAAAAGTATACTATGTTACGTTCTCATTGATTTTCAAGCCCGAGAACGAACAAAGACTATGCTTGAGGTTTTTCTGAAAAACCCTAAAAAGTAATTGTACATGCGACCCAAACAAAAACAACGTCCATACTTCGTTGTCCAAGGTCCGAATTTTTTTCCTGCAAGGAACAAAACACTTACAAGACCTTTAGAGTTAATGGGTTTGTGACTAAAATGTATTTATATAAAACAAAATATTAGGAAAAATGATAAAAAAAGTAATAAATAGAAGCAAAAAGTCTTTTTCACCATTTTATTTGCACTTGGTGAAAAACTTACCAAAAACCCTTGTTTTTTACCTCAACTTCGGCGACGGATTGCAGAGGCCACAAGGGATCATTCAACAAATGGATCTAATCTTCTATCTTTTCAATGGATTAATTTTTGTTTTTTATGGTAAAAAATCAAGATTTTTTGATGATTTGGGACTGTTAATGGTGCGTTGGGGTTGTCGCGAGTGGCCTATAACGGGCCCTGTGGAAATCAATGATTTCCATAGGTGCGTTAAGGTGAACTTGTGGAAATTCCACACTGTACTTGAAGTTTGATCGTAGCGGCCGAAAATATAATGAAAAGTGAACGTTGACTCAACAAAAATCCCAAAAAATGTTGAAAAAGTGTGCTAAAGGTCTTCTATGTTTCCCATGCAAGTGTTTGCTTGCAAAGATGTTGGAATGGAGAGAGCGTGAGCATGAAGAAGATGATCTCTTGGATTTAAATGATCTGAGGACTGTGAATTCCCTCCAGCAATGTGGTCTATTAAAATTCTTCAAAGTTCAAGGCATGAGAGCCCAACGGAGATTACTAGAATATCTGGTTCATATGTGGGATTCAAAACAAGTGTTCCATGTGGGTGTTCATGTCCTCTCTTTGGATATTGAGGATATTTATTTTCTGACTAGGTTGTCACATCATGGGGCATGTGTGACTTTGAAAGGTGGTCGAGGTGGTGGATTGCCCATGAGTGAGTACATTCGTCGGCATTGTGAACCTTATGTGGAAAGACATAAAGGAAAAGTAGCAATCCGAGGTGTGAGAGATTTGACCCTCAGAACCATCCTTTTTACTATTGCACGAATGGTAAGGAGTGATTTGCCACACATGGCACTCCAAAGTTACTTTTAATATGCTATTGAATGCTTGGAGCCTCGAGTATTCAATCAGTGTGACGGTGTATTACGCAGCATGAAAACTCAACTCACGAAAAGCAAGAATGGGGACCTAAAATAGTTCGGTTATGGGTCCATTTTAGTATCTTCATTCCTAGAAAGAGCTCCACACCTATGCCTGCAAGTGGAATGGGGAATACCATCCCCGAGAGACCCATGAATGAAAAGATGGTGTGACCTGATTACACGACATGTGGCGGGTCAGATCGTGAAGTATGATGATGCATTCTTCAATTTGTTAGGACCACAAATCCCAATGATCGATGATTACGCTTATGCCGGTCTAGAATTTCGGGGTGATCCAGATTTGGTTCACCTTGAGGGATCTCAGTGGCAAGATCTAGGTAAGAAAAAAAAAAAATTACAATGTTTTTATGAGTTTTAAAATATTTAATGTTTTTGTGTTTCCGATCAAA
>JZKD02S0339975.1:117731-127881 GCA_000966675.3 Picea glauca | reverse complement strand
TAAATATTTCAATTGGTTCGTGTTCATACAACAAGTGTAAATATTTCAATCGGTTCGTGTTTATACAACAAACATAAATATTTCAATTGGTTCGGGTTTATACAACAAACGTAAATATTTCAATTGAATAACAAAGGTTGGTTGAGGTTAAAAAAACACATCGATTTCATCGGTTTAAATGAAGGGATACCCTCCAGGATGAAGCTATGGCTAGGGCGCCCAAGATTTGAGAGTAAAAACGAAGGTCAAGAAAAATTGACGTAGAGGTTTTGGGCAAGAACGAAATGAAATAAGACAACTGCACCCAGTCTCTCTCTCTCCCTCTCACATGCAGGCCCTCACTCAACTTTTGGTGGAGTAAGAACCAAGGGAAAACACAGTGCAAACACACTTTTATTTGCATACACAACCAATGCAAAGTCTCTCCTCTCTCACACGCATGACCTACGAGATTCAAACGGTGTAAGAACATATTTAGAAAAAGGGGCCAAGCCTCTCATGCACAGGGAAAATGCGATTAAGTTCGTGGTAAAACATTTTTCTTTTTTAAAATAAAACAATGCCAGACAACCATTCTCAACACAAGGCCATCTCAATTCTTAATTTTTATCTTACTTTGAACAATAAAAAGACAAAATCTTCATGCCACCTAAACTCAATACGCAGAGTAAACTCAAACTTGTGTGTAAATAAAAAGAAAAAGATGAAGACTTCACGCAATCCATCATCAACACGCAGGCAATTCCTATTTTCATCTTGCAATGTAAATAAAATAAAGAGATGAAGACTCCACGCAATCATCTAAATGAAACTATAGGAGGCGCAGGGGTAAGGGAAGGGTGTCCCAATTTCTGGAATTTTTGGAGAGAGATCAACAAAAAAAACAACGCAGAAATTCAAGAGGTGTAGATATATATCACAATAATCACAAAGGCTAAGGAGGGAATAAACGCTCAGGAGAGAATTCCTTTCTGGGCAGAGAAATTATCCTACACTTATTATCCATGCACATGAAAGAAGGGCATTTGAATCTAAATCTTTAACACCGAAGTGAAAGACAGTCGATTCAACTCCTGGCCAACTGCTCAGGCACAAACTAATAACTTAAAGGATAACGGAACAAAAGATAAAAACGCAAATCTGCATCCACATCTTCTCCATGGAGAAACAAAATAAATAAAAAATGCAATCAAGGAATAAAGAAAATGCAGGCAGGAGATGCAAAAGCGCAGGCAAGGTTTTGAGTCTGGGGATCATTCTGGCCATGCGCAATTAGACAGTAACTCAGAAAAAGATATTGTGGATAGCAAGGTTTCTTACAGGATGAATCAAGTGACAAGGGGATTACATTGATAACAAATTTCTCAAGGAAATATCATGGCAATGAAATCGTCATCCAATTACAGTAAAATAAACAAGTGTAAATTAAATTTTATTACAAGTAACAACTTTAGCAGGCATACCTTTACCGACTACAATGAGGAGAATATGTCCTACCGTGTGTTCACTCCATTCAGATCCTGCTTGTCGACCGATGAGACCTCACCGGTACCTCCCAGCCAATTCTAGGGGTACTCTTCTTCCCCCTGAGCCCCCCGAGCCACAAAGGGGCCACGCACACGATACCAGAGAATGCTAGCACACAGCTCACCTCGCAAGGTCGAGCTACCACTCGTCACTCGAGCTGGGTATCCCAACTCCCACAAGAGAAAGTTTAGTCAATATTAAATTTCAACAGTGTAACGTTACGCAAGCCAGATCTCCCTTACACTCCTCCTTCGTCGTCCTTTTTATAGAGTTTTCTTAGTCATTAGTTTCCCAAAACACTCATTATATTCCTTTTTCATTTAATTAATTTCGAAAAACCTCCCCAGTACACATGTCGCACGATCCCCTAGTTGCACCAGAAAATCAATTTATTAATTAATTAAATTTTTCTATTTCCCTCACCCACCTAAAAGTGTTCCTAAAAGCGCTCCTCGGTGTCCCATTATTCCCTTACAATTCTTAAATGACTTACGCCTTACTTAATTCCTAGTTGAGTTCATAACTAGAAAGTTCCAAAGGCTAGATTCCTTACTAAGTTAGACATTCCCCTTTTTCTTTAAGTTTCCCCATTTTCTTAGGTTTCCCCCTTTTCTTTAAGTTTCCCTTTTTCTTAAAGTTTCCCCTTTTTATAACTAAGTTCAGAATTAGCACATTTAGACAAAAACAACCAATACCCCTTTTCTTAATTAAACCTTTATTAAAATTTCCACTTTAATTATTAATGCTTGAATTTTCTTAACCCCCTTCTTGTTATATGTCTAGTTAGTTTTTTTTTTTCTAAGTTTCTACTTAGACCTAGGTTTTCAATTCACTAGGCTTGGCAATAGTTCTTAAGGGAAAAATTAGTTACTAGACTTTACTTATCACATCATTCATTTTAAAGTCGACCATGTCTTAATGAGGCATAGTTTTCTAGGCACTAGGTTTATTAACTTACCAGTTAAAATCGCAACGTGCTCTTCAAGACGCACTGCGTGCTCCAAGGGTGCCACTCACCTCTTTATGTTTTCTTTGTGTGACATGCCCTTCAAGACACACTACGTGCTCCAAGGGTGCCACTCACCTCTTGACTGAATTTGGTAGACGTCAAACCCATGGAGTCAATACTCCATTAGATGATCTTGTGGGAGACTAAGGGCCTCTAAGGAATAAGGACCATGCCTTATTGTGCACCCCTTAGAATCATTGTGAGCGATTGTCACAGTCTTCCCTCACGGCATCGCGGGTCTCTCAAACTAGGTAATCATTAACCTACAGTTCGAGCCACAGAGGGAGTGCTAGTAGGTTGTGGCAGGGTTGCTGCCACACCTCTCCCTCAATGTCTTTGGTTGTCATGCATGACCCCTTTACTCTAAATGTGAGTCTGGTCGGCAAGCTATCGTCATCCTGCATCCATCAATGAATCATGTCGGCAATAACAATCAACATCATAATATCTAATCATATGTACATATGTCACATTAACAACATTCAAACCCTAACAGTCCACTCCCTGACTCGATCTAAAGTCCAAGGGGTTTCATCGATGCCTCAACATCCTCAACGTCCAGAGTCCTACACACTCCTGAGAACCCAGTCAATATCATTTGTCTATGTAAAGACAACAAAATAACATATCAACAAATCCACAATATCTCATAATCATAATCAAAACAACCAATATTATAATGACCCGGATCACTTGCACGCAAGTGTCCTCGAAGAATAAGTTCGCTTAGTGTGTGCAAGAGTAGGATTTCACATACACCCCCTCTTGTTTTAAACTTCGTCCCGAAGTTTCACAGTATGTAAGTGTCGATATAAAGTGTATCAAAATATCATAGGTCTAGATACAAGACAAAAATAGAAGTTGCTAACACATATCATATGCATCCTTGTAGGTCATCGAGTGCGTACTATAGTTGTCCCATTGGACCTTGACCCGATCTACTATTCGACATCGTAGTTGTTGAATGTGATGGTCCAGGATGTGGATTGGCTCTACCGTGAGCAAACCCTCATCTGATACCTACAAGGAACTCATGTCGATAACATGTGTAGCATCACTAACATAATGTCTCAAAACATATACGTGAAAAACATTGTGCATACGCCTCAAACAATCAGGCAAGGCTAGTCGATAGGCCACGGGCCCCTTCCTTTACACAAACTTAAAGGGTCCCACGAACCTAGGAGAGATTTTAGCACCCTTTCAAAACTTGATCGAACTCTTATGCGGTTTCACCCGCAAGAAGACTTGATCACCAACTTCATAACTATGATCGACACGACGTGCATCGACATAACTCTTATGTCGATCCAGCGCTTCCTTCATCCCTTGTATTATGGTTTGCATTTTGTCTTCCATTTCTTGGATCACTTTAGGTCCCACCAAGAGCCTATCCTCAAGCCGATCCCAACTCAAGGCGTCTGACACGGTTGCCCGTAAAGAAACTCGAAGGGTGCCATCTTAATGGTGCTTTGATAACTGTTGTTGTATGAAAACTCTAGTAGTGGAAAGAAATCTTCCCAATGCCTTTGTTGGTCCATAACGTACATACACAACATATCCTCCAATATTTATTCTATTATTTCGGTCTACCTGTCTATCTCCGGGTAATATGCAGTACTAAAGTTAAGTTGGGTTCCCAAGGCCTCTTGGAAACTAGTCCATTATCGTCTTGTAAACATTTATCCTCTATCGAATATAATCCTCTTATGCACACCATGCAACCTCACTACCTCATTTATGAAAACTCTAGGTATGTCAAGTGCCTGATACATCGTACGCACAAGAAAAAATGAGCACTCTTTTTCAGAGTGTCGACTACCACAAAAATCGAGTCGTGTCTCCTTACCATCAGTGGTAGTCCAACAATGAAATCCATCGAAATGACCTCCCATTTCGATTCTGGAATAGCGTGTTGATGTAGTAATTTTGTCAGATGTCTGTGTTCATCCTTCACCTGCTGACATTCTAGACATCTTGCCATGTAGTTGACTATGTATGCCTTCATTCCTTTCTAGAAGAATAAGGGTTTAAGGTCTGCCTTCATTCCTTTCCAGAAGAATAAGGGTTTAAGGTCTGCCCTCATATTCGTGACTCCAAGATGATCCATGTACACTTCTCTATGAGCCTCATTTAGGATCAAACTCCTCAACTCGGCATTGGGTGGTACGTAAATTCAATTTTTAAATATCAATAATCCATCGTCGTCCAACGTAAATCCTTCAAATCATGGTACCATCATTGTGTTTTGTCTAATAAAATCCTTGACCTGTTTGTACCAATCATCATCATCTTGTAAAGTTAGAATATTTTCATGTAGATTCGTCTAAAGAGGTATCACCGAAAATATGCGTGGTATCCGACTTAGTGCATCAACCACTCTGTTCAATATTCCCTTTATGTAAGTAATATCAAAATCGTACTCGCTAAGCAATTCCGACCAACGTCGTTATCGCGCGTTTAAGTCGCTTTGCATCAAGATGTGTTGTAGTCCACAGTGGTCCATTTTTAGTTTGAATTTCCATCCAATAAGGTAGTGTCTCTAAACTCTCAAGGCATAAACAATGGCTAACAACTCCAAATCGTGCATTGCATGGTTCTCCTCATGCCTTCTCAACTTTCTCAAGATGTAAGCGATCACTCGACTGTCTTGCATCAAGAATCTGCATAATCCTTCCTTGGATGCGTCAATTCATACCAAGAATTTCGCGTCCATGTCAGGGACCGTTAGTATCATTGTTGTCGTCAACGACTCCTTGAGCCTCCGAAATGCCTCCACGCATTTCTCAGTCCAAACAAACTTCTTGTTCTTCTTCTGCAATTTCGTGATCGGATTTGCTATCTTTGAAAAACCCTCGATGAACCATCGATAGTATCCCGCTAAACCCACGAAAATACGCACTTTAGGGACATTTGTCGGCACACGACGGGGACATTCGTTGTCACACGGCGGGGACATTCGTCGAATCCACAACGATACCTTCGTCGAAGATGACATGCCCTAAGTAGTGAATCTTCGATTGATAAAACAAGCATTTAGACAATTTCCTATACAATTTGTTCTCTCATAGACATTGTAGTACCATGCGCAAGTGCTCGTCGTGCTCCTCCATCATCTAAGAGTACATCAAAATATCGTCAATGAATACTTGGATGAACTTGTCCAAGTATTTTTGGAACACCCCGTTCATCAAACTCATAAATACCCCCTGGGCGTTCATCAGTCCAAACGGTAAAACAACAAACTCATAATGTCCAAACCTCGTCTTAAAGGCGATCTTAGGGATGTCATCCTCCTTGATCCGTAACTGATGATACCTTGATCTCAAGTCAAATTTTGAAAACCCATCGCGCCCTTCCTCTGATCAAATAGATCATCAATCTTTGGAAATGGATATCGATTCTTGATCATTGCCTTTTTCAATTAATGGTAGTCAATGTAGAGTCTCCACAACCCAACCTTATTCTGTATGAAAACAACAGGCGCACCCCATGGTGACACACTTGAACGTATAAGTCCTAGGTCCAACAACTCCTTCAGTTGCATTTTCAACTCCTGTAACTCCGGGGTCACATCTGATAAGGCGTTCTTGCTATCGGTTCAATTCTCGGTTTTAGGTCGATGGTAAATTCCATTTCCCTCTCAGGCGGCATCCCAGGTAACTCCTAAGGGAAGACGTCCACAAACTCTCGCACCACCGAAAGGTTTTTTAGACCTTCCGCTATGCCCTTCTCGTTTAACACAAGGATCGCATAAAGGTTACATTCCTTGTGCATTCTCTTCCCTAACAATCAACATCATAATATCTAATCATATGTACATATGTCACATCAACAACATTCAAACCCTAACAGTCCACTCCCTTACTCGATCCAGAGTCGAAGGGGTTTCATCGATGCCTCGGCATCCTCAACGTCCAGAGTCCTACACACTCCGAAGAACCCAATCAATAGCACATGTCTATGTAAATACAACAAAATAACATATCATCAAATCCACAATATCGCATAATCATAATCAAAACAACCAATAGTATAATGACCTGGATCACTTGCATGTAAGTGTCCTCCAAGAATAAGTTCGCTCAGTGTGAGCAAGAGCGAGATGTTACAAAAAAGGCATTTGGAGCCACATTTTACTCATCTTCTTGCGAATGAGCGTAGTCGTCACATCTCTTCTCATAGATAAGTTGCCATCATTCGAGCAAGTTTGTTTCATTATACATTTTACAATTTAAGCATGTTCTCTTTATTAATAGAAGTCAATTTTTATTGTATCTTTGTGTGTTTCTATTTTATACATATGTATTTCATTTCATTCCATTTATATACACATATCATTTCACCAAGTCTTTTCCCTTTAATTGATTTCTTTCAAAAGCCAATGGTCTCCCTTCTTGTGTCAATATTGCTCCAATTCCTTGTCTAGATGCATCACATTTGACTACGAATGTTTTTTCCAAAACCATGTGTTTCCAATACTATTTTAGCATACATGTTGTGTTTTAAGAGTGAGATTTCCAAGGTAGCTAAGAGTTATTTTATATGTCTCATAAATTTGGTTTCATTTATTCATCAACCTGGAGTTACTTTGTACTTTTGAAGGGATATGCAAAATATATGCAGATTGAATTCCTCTATAGTGCCTATTTAATCAAAATAAACTTATCTAAAATACTACCTTACTTAAAATAAATGAAACCAAAAATCAAGATTCAAGGGAATGACAATTGTAAATTGGACTACAAGATCACATTCAATTCTAAACCTTCATCCTATGAAATCACAAGTATAGAAATGTTGGTTGCAATTATATATCTAATCACAATATTGAGACTTTCTTGCAACAATACTCTATTGTGATCCAGTGACTGAATGTCTATCTTGTTAATAAAATCAAAACTACATACTGAAATAAATAAAACTTGCAACACACAAATGAAACAAAAAATGAAATTAAAACTTAGTAAATTAAACTCTTTCTTGAACTATTCTTCTTAAGTAAATCTAAATTAAGTGCTAAGAAAAAATTACACAGAGATAACTACTTTCTGAGCCATTATCTACTATGATTCTGTAATTGTAGAAGTGCAGATTACAATTTTATGTTCGATTACAAGATCAAATAGTTCTTGTAATAATACCATGTTTTAATCAATTCGAGTTCACCGCCCATAAAAGTATATACCTTGTTCATAAATCTAAAATCACTCTAAGAATTAAAAAATGTCAAAATTAACTCACCTTTGAAAGGAAACTTGTTCACACAAAAGACAGAGAAATCAATTAAGTATCTGAAATCCAGAAATGTAAAATATGTGTATAGAAAAATAAAAATACATGCACAACAATGAACCCAAAGTAAGGGGGCCTTCCTCCTTCAGGGTCTTGCTGCTAAGAAGAAAATTCACAAACTAAATGGACCAATTAAGCATGGAGATTTGAGTGAACCATTGCTTTCATTAAATCAAAAGTCTTTTCAATGACCAGAATACAGATTGTGCATTACATAGACTCTCTCTTTTGTACACATACTATTTATATATTCAATATTGAATTAATCATAGTTTGATAAAACCAAAATCTCCCTTGATTTTAGTTTCTAAAATATATGCTTTAAATGGTTGGAATCTTCTCAGACAAATATCCTTAGACAGGGTGTTCTCTGTTTTTTAACGCATCCTGCAATATTGTCTATTGTCATTAACCATTATCATATGATCCTATATATTCTTGTTGATATATCCCAGTGATTTCGTGACACACTAGTGCATGAAATCACTGGACTACCACTAAATCTGGAATTTTGATATCCTCTCACTTGTTGATTATGAATTTTAATACGTTGGTATTTTGTTTTGATTGGAAGTTTGATCAAATTCCCTTGACACAATTGCTTGATATTCTCGCCACCTAGAAGATGTTGAAGCATTACCTGAACATACAGAACATACTCCAAGTTTTGGATTTTTCCTTTTCCTTGCACTACCATGAGATCCATCGATGGTTACAATAATTTTGACTTCTTGTCACAACTAGTTGTTAATGAGATAAAAATGACTTTTGATGTTTATCTAGGCTATGAATTCTATAAATTATTAACAATATCTACCTTTTTTTTACCTTTTATTCTTTTGAATGTCGTTGTACTGCATATTCATAGAAACGATGAAAAATATAGTCATTTTGGTCAAAATGATGAAGGTTTAGATGAGCAAAAAGGTGAGTTAACAATAAAAAATGATGACAAAATAGTGGCCCAACATCCCCCCAACACTAAAGATGTTGCACATCCCTCATGAAACCTACTCGAAATATTCATAACGTTCAGCAAGCAGATGAGTCCAATTATAGGCCTCATGCCATGATTTTATTTCTTCATAATATCCAAAGCTTCTCTCAATTTCCATCCAAGCAACTATCTCCTTGAACTCATTCCATTTTTCAATAGGTCTTGTAATACCCCTAAGTCGAACCCCAATTGTAAATGTACATATGCTTTATAGGTTGGTGATTTGGGATGTTTTGTTCCAGAGTGCCTTTGTATATATATTTTGAGGCTAGAGTGCATGTGCGATTGTTAGGCCGAAGAGCCTAGATGCTAAAACGTCAAAGAGCCTATCATTGTAATATGTAATCACACTTGAATATATTAATAAAATACATCAATGTTGCAGACCAAATCAAACGAAAGAGTATGAGGGCCTAGGACTCCATGAGAGGGAAAGGGAGTTAAGGTCTTGAGAAAAGGGGCTAAGACAATGGAGCTTGAGCCAAGGGAATATTGTAATATTATTCCTAAGGTAAAATTCATGCAACACAATTTTATCCTAAGTTCCTAATGGTTGGGAACGTCACCAAGTGGGGTCAAAGCTAGTTCATAAGGTGAGAAGTGCCAAGTTAATATCATACAAATATAATGTTGGGAATTAGTGTAATTCCATAATTCTTACCAATCATTCATGTCATTATTTCAATCCATCATCCATACCTTGGATGGAGTGTAATTTGAATTCAATTACCTTGTAAATCCTTGGTGGTGTTGGTTGAAGAAGTAGGTTGTAAAGTCTGTGGAGAAATTGCTCTGGATGAGAGAATTGTTAGGATAGGTTTCCTTGTGAGCTAGGATAGTGGATGTTGAGATATTGAGCAAACTTGTGTTCCATGTGCTACAAAGATCTAAGACTTCTTGGTTGTCTTGTTGTTGAATCCTTGGAATGGAAGTGGGATAGTCAAAGTACTATTGAGTAGAGAAGGGGTACACTTCCTAGGGTGGGATAGGTTGTACGGAATGAGAGGTTGTGAGTTGGGGACTGTTGTCGGAGTTTTCACCTAGGCCTATGTTGTTTTTTTTTGTTGGTCCGACCTTAGTTTGGCTTAGGTAACCTTTTCCTTGGTGGATTCCTAGACCCAACTCGGGGGTGACCTATTGTTGATAATATATGAACAACATAGTCTATGGATGGGAGGAACGTCTAAGTTCTACAGCCAGTTGATGCTTGTTAAGAACCAAACATCAATATAGCATAGAAAAACCTCAGGAAAAGTACTAAACGCCTTGAAAAAGAGATAATTTCAGATAATAAGCCTCTTCGAGGGGGCAACCTCCTTTTA
>JZKD02S0339975.1:69091-85879 GCA_000966675.3 Picea glauca | reverse complement strand
TATGTCGACTTTAGGCCATTAGTTGTAATTATACCTCCTAGTATCCTATATATACCAAGGAGACATTTTCATTTTGAATCATCTTGTACTTGAACATTTAAGTGGGGTAAAAGGACATTGCCCCCTCAAAGAGGCTTATTATCTAAAATTATCTCTTTTTCAAGGCGTTGAGTACTTTTTCTGAGGATTTTCTATGCTATATTGATATTTGGTTCTTAACATTCTCTCCTTTCTATTCTCCCTTTCTAGTTAMTATACTTAGTCATTTTTTCAAAAATGGTGGGTTCGCAGGTTGCGGGCTCGCAAATCCTCATCTCCATCCATACTCCCACATCATTAGTCTAACCCACCACCACATTATCCTATACTTAGCCATTTCTGCAGTCGCAAGTTCCCAGGTTCATGGGTTCAATCTTTCATGTCCCATGTTTCGTGATATACATTTTGCACCGAAGAGATCTGTGATCTACATTTTGACCATCGGACTCCCCAAGCTCCTAAGTATCTTGTCTCAACTATATTGAGTTCGACCAACTGTGTTAAAACACTTAGCCAATTTTCGACCTTTTGCAACAACGGGTTCGTGGGTCAGCGGACTCGCGGGTTCACAAAATTCCCAAATCCTAATTGCTCTCGTCCATCCCTACCACCTTCACGTTTTTCCCAATATGCATTTAGTATGGTTTAATGCTAATAATGCATCATGCAGGTTTTGTAAAGATCGTCATTAATAAGCGAAGGGCTCAAGGAAATTTCTTATTAAAACACATTAAAGCATGATTTGCGAAAGATTATATTATCTCTCTCAAGCGCTCATTTCAAATATTACCTAGATTAAAAGAATGCTCTCGTCAACTTATGGAAGCAGCAGCTCGACAAAAGTTTTGTGGAGATACTTTGAAATTTTTTGGACGTGAGGACCAGAACTTTCAGTGGTCTAGAGCGTATTCTTACTATTCATCCCCGTCTGCTTAGAAGGAAGTGGTCTGGAGATCTGGAATTGCTTGTCCAAGTTGTGTCCCTGAGGTTTTCGACTGTAAGGAACTTGTTTCCTGGAGCATTGAGAAATATACACCAAGTCAACTGATTATTCAACTTCAAACCATTCTTCCGTCTCTCTTTCACCTCAAGTGTTCTGTAAAATGCTAAAGCTCCTCGAACTGACGCTTACTTTCAAAGGGGAGGATTGCAGGGATTTCCTGAAAAAGCACAACAACAGCATGGACCTCTTGTCTAAGCTCTTGGAGAATCCCACGACCATCCCTGAAGATATTACTAGGTTGCAGGTCAACTTGTTCAAAAACCCCTTTTGGGAAATTGCTTGGTTATTCACTAGAGTAACAAGCCAAGAAAATATCGCCAACATTTCCCATATGATTCTTTATATCTTATATTTTATTGTCAAGGAGCAAGCCATTTTCGATTAGGGAAAAATGATTTCCATTGAAATCTCTTTCCAATTGTCACAATACAAAAAAAAAATAAGAAATTCTTTATGACCTCTTATTTGGTATTTGTGATAGCACATCGCTGTCAATTTCCTAAATTGTCTATCTACAAAAAGATGAATTATGAATTTGACCCAGTGACCTTTTGGTACCAAGTGTTGTGGAGGCACAAAGATTCCTTGCATTTTTATGAAGTTTTCAATGACTTTGTCTCGGTTTTTAAAGGGTTGTTGTTTGGAAAAGACACCCCCAGAATATCTGCCCAGGAAATTAAATTCCTAGATAAAAAGGGGACGTTGGAGCAAATGGAAAATTACAATGTTATCAGGATTTTCGGTGCTAAGGAAAATCCCTCCTTTCTTCCATATCATATATCCGACAGAATGTTTATTACAGAAGTTGCAAGGCAATCTAATTTATGGCTTCTCTTTTTTCATTAGAAACGAAAAAAACATTTCATAGCCTTGCCTTGGAAGATTGAGGACTTTATATTCAGAAATATGAACAAAACCGATGAATTTGCAAGCCACTTCCACATTCTGAATCTCAAGTATGTTGAAAGGATAAAAGTGTTTGACCCTAACGGAATTTTTGTGGAACATATGTGAGAAGTGGGATTTAGAAATTCATTTATCCATATTGTTCTAGGAGAAGAAGAAGATAATAACTTGGGCGCTGCTACTCACAACGCTGACGACTTGGAGACGGTACTCAATACCAATAAATTTTACAAATAGAAAGGAAAGGGTCCTAGGGAGAAGAGTGCCCAGTCCCCAATTGTTAATCCTAAGACTACAACATCTCAAATCAGTGCTCCAGTGGCCCACCCATCTAGAAAAGTGATAAACAGTAGTTCAGGTGGAGGAGGAGACAACAACCCCTCTCCGAGAAAAATTGAAATCTTACATAAACTTCCTCTGAGGAAGAAGAGGAAGAATATTTTACAAGACAAAGAAGAACATTGCATTAAAAGTGACATCAACAGCTTCTCCCTCGAATATATGGAGCTCGAGGCTGACATCGAGAAAATGTTTCCTAACATTGATTAGCTAGGAGGCATGACCCACCAAAATCCGTCGTTGGAAATGGTTGAGAATGACACCTTCGATGAAGAAGAGTCATTTGTATTTCAAAGCATTGTCTTTGACAATGAATCTAAGAAATTAATTATTGAGAAGAGTGATGTGAAGAATAAAAAAGGGAAATCTCATTCCCAAGTTAACCTAAGAAATATGCGTCATTCCTAGATCTCCAAAATCCATAGAGCAACCGACGATGCATTGGACGAATCCATTGGTGGTCTCAGTTGTTATAAGAATGCAATGCCCTCGAATGTGAAATATGCTATTAGAACTTCTCAAATGGATACCTTGGAGGAGGCAATGACTAAATCCATGGAGATGGAAGAAATTATGATTTAAACGGGTGTCGACCCCGACATTACACTGGGAAAATTACAAAGACAACTAGGAGGATTAAGTATTGATAATCAAGGAGCTTCCAGTTCAAGAAAGAATGAAGAATTCAAGCCTTGATCGACTCAAAACCAAACCATGGGAAGAGGAATTTTCAAGGGAACCATACCTGATCTAAAGGTTGACCCTGTGGTGTCACAAGGAACTAAGTAAATAATCAAAATTGCACAGATGAATAGAACTATCAAGCAAATGCAGAATGAGATAACTAGACTAAGAAGGGAGATAATTATGTGGCAAGTCCAAGAATTCCAATACTAGAGAAAAAAAGGAACCCTCCCCAAGAAAATAGAGTGAGGTTTGAGAACACGAATAATCTACAAAGACCAAGGGTCCCCAGGCAACCTACTCCTAATGCAGTTTTTCTAGATGATGTGTATGACGAGAAATTAATTGAGCAAGATAATTATTACTCACCTGGTGAAATCTGTGAAACTGTGTGGATGGATGTATGTGAGACGTCCATGTATATATTTGAAGAGGGCAACAACGATCCCAAATCGCAAGAAAACGACACCCATACAAGAGGATTTGTAGATAGACCAAAAAATAAAGGTGATTCTGATAAAGAGAACCAAAAAGAAAAAGAAAAAGAAAAAAAACAAATGAGAAGGTGATGGATAACGTTGGAAGTAAAAAGAAACACCTGACATCAAACTCCACTCAAATTATATATAATGTCATAGAGGACTTAAGTAAATTAAGGATAACTTTTCCCTTTATAGAAGTGGTGAAGATTCCCCACCGAAGACATAACATTTTTAAATTGTTGGACGATCCATCTAAAACAGCAGAAGTTGTTGTTACTAGTCCAAAACAAAGATAGAGCCAGTCAACTGCCAAGCTGAGAGGTAAAATTCTTCCCTTTTACATTTCAATCAAAAATCGTGATGTTGCATTACACAATTGTTTAGTTGACACGGGTGCGACAAATAATATCATGCCACTGGCGGTAATGGAGGCATTGGGCATGAGTTGCACCAAGTATTATGAAACCAATGAAAGCATATATGCGATTGATTCTAGAAAAGTGCCAGCTTATGGAGAGATCAAAGATTTTTATGCTTGGATTACGGCAGCCCCCCATATCATTACAATTTTCAATATTATTATGGTATACCTTCCTCCAACATATGGAGTTGTGTTGGGAAGAGATTGGGCATCTATGAACGGGGGATATACAATGAACAATGGAAGTTGTATGATGTTGCCAAACAAAGAAGGAGCAATGATTAAAGTGCCATGTGAACCTAGAAAACCCTTCTCTTTCAAGAGCAAGGACAATGAATTGATGGAGGATTATATAGATGTCGGGATTGGAAACTATGTTATCCTGGACATGGAACATAGTGAAATCCTAGAGCAAGTTCAAGAGACGGAGAATCAAGAATGTTTGTTCGAAGGCTATTGGAGGATGTCATTCGATGGAGCCTGTTCAAACTCTGGGAGTGGAGTTGGAATTATTCTTATGAGTCTAAGTAATATCTTGCATCCACATGCTATTAGACTGGAGTTTTCATGCACTAATAACAAGGTAGAGTATGAAGACTTGATTCAAGGGATGGTCCTTGCACAAGAAATGAAAATAGAACATCTAATTGTGACTGGCAACTCTGATTTGGTGATTAATCACATCACCCAGAAGTATAAAATCAAGAAAGAAAGACTCAAGTTATACTTCAAAAGAGTTAACGAATTGATGGAATATTTTAGTTCCTTCAATATTTTGTTCATTCCAAGGGACAAGAATCACAAGGCTGATTCATTAGCCTTGTGGCCTCATTGTCAAACCCATATGATATCCAAAGCAAAATGTCTTTCCAAGTAGAAAGAGCATTCCGACCTTCCGTGCCCGATAACATTGAATATTTGCAAGTGTTTGAGAACGATGAACAGCTGGAGAATTTTTTGTTGAACGATGATGATGATGGAGATGACCACACGTCTGTTGTCCCCAAAGATTGTATACAATATGAGTCTATTTTTATGAAAGATGATCATGCTAACAATCTCCTTGAAGAAGTTTCAATTCGAAAAGCGCAAGAGACAAGAAAAGTCAATATTGGAACTGACAGTTCCCCAAGATATGTCAACTTGGGAGTTGATTGCACCCCTGAGGAAGTTGATCAATATGTTTCTTGGTTTAAAGAATACATTATGTGTTCGCTTGGACCTATGATTTTTTAAAAGCTTACGATGAAACTTTATTCTAGCGTATCATTCCTTTGAGAGAAGAAGAAAAGCCTGTAAAGCGAAAAATAATGATGATGAATCCCAAACTAAAACCTCTGGTAAAGATTGAATTGGAGAAATTGAAGAAGGTAGGAATAATTTATCCCATTAGACACTCTGGATGGATTTCAAATCCTATGATTGTAAGAAAAAAGACTGGGTAAATCTGGATGTTTGTTGACTTTGAACCTACTGTTGCACTCTTACTTTGACCTCTTAGTCATGCTCTCGTGCACTATCTCTCAAAGTGTTGAAATATCACGTTCACTCCTTGTGAATGCACAGTATGCCCAAAGCTTGGTCACTTTCTTCTACAATTCATTCCATCCGCACAACAACCTCGGACTAAGGCAAGGTCGCCCCTCACCTTGTTGCACTATGAAGTTGCCCCAAAATAAAGTAATATGTGACAAATATACTCCACTGCCCACCTCATGGTACAGTAAGCCTATCTCTACACACAATCTGCATCACATTCAAGTCTGCGAAGAGTTAGGGGAAATCACCGTGCATCTGCACATACAAGCAACTCTGCCCTTGTGACTCAAATTGTGATCAAGTCCACAAGTCTTGCTTCCTTGGTCAAATTCTCCCCATATTCATCTGCACTTTTAGATATGAAACATCCCATATGTAACAAGAATCGTATGTCCAGACTGCCTTTTCCCCACTACTTCATCACTCGTCCATGTTGTTGTGTCCACCTCTCTATGCCTTGGAATGGTTAGGATTCAGCCTCAACTATGTTGCTCAAAGCAAGATAAATGTCCATGCCCAAGTAATTTCTCCATGCTACAATATGCATGTCTGCACAATCCTCCAAACCAAGGCAAGTTCTCAATTCACCTCCTTCTGTCAAGTCACCTATCTACAACTCAACATTTGTGATGAGTGTGGCCAACATGCCTACACTCCTCAAAATGTCTAAACAAATTGTCCAAATTGCTCCAAATAGGATGAGTCACATCAAAGAACTTCCATGCCTTAGGCACATTTGAACCAATACTTATACCAACTTCAACCAATGACCCCGACGAATCTCTAAGTCATCTCACAATCATCCACAAGTCACCAATGTATGCTCTGCCTCATCCAATGTCCCATACCAAAGGCAACTGAACATCACCCAAGTCACTTGGTCTGCGTTTTTCCCATTCAAGGTGATTGCCAACAATTCTTGGTTGACTTCTTTGTTGACTACATCTATCTCCTAGAACAAAACTACCTTGCACCTCCTACAAGTGTCCAAACTTTGGCACTATTTTTATGATTGTCAAGTCATCACATGACCCAAAAAATCTAGCTAAGGCACCAAGGTACCTCATCCAAGAGTTAGGAAACTCCTCAAGTCACCTCCATAGCTGCATCCAAATCTACCTAAGTACACCACAGGACACATCCAAGTAGGTCGCCCCAAGCTCTCTACATATTCGCCCAAGTTAATGTGTCCCAACTACTACATGACTTCTTCAAATCTGTACCACTTGAGCCACCCTCAAGTTTGTCATTTTTCACCGCGGAAATGGATTACACTTGAACCACCAAGTCATCTAAATTCCCTTCAAAGAACTCACCGCAACACTTAGGAAATGCAAGAACTCAAAACTAATCGTACCTTTCCAACGACATTCTTGGTTGCAAGCATGGTTCAAATATGTTGTTCTCGACCTCCACTTGCCCAAGCCACCAAATCTTCGCATG
Source organism: Picea glauca (assembly GCA_000966675.3). Lineage (NCBI taxonomy): Eukaryota > Viridiplantae > Streptophyta > Pinopsida > Pinales > Pinaceae > Picea > Picea glauca. The sequence goes on along the minus strand of JZKD02S0339975.1, from coordinate 79,023 downwards.
AACTCCCCCCAATAATCGTGCACAACTCCAAAAATATGCATGGCACCTTCAATATGATACAAGGATGAGTCCATTTTTCCACTTTGAAAATACATCTAAGTCCCAAACTTCCCATGCAGTTGGCCAAACTCATCTCCAATGTCCTGCCATCTCTGCACCTTAACTACTTTCTCTTCAAGGCACCATGCACACACTACTCAACTTCCAAGTCATACTGATGTTAAGTGACTTGTGTAACTCTGTGAAGAGTTACCTCATCTGAAGGTTGCGGTCTACCCACTCATCCAACAACCTAGCTCAACTCAACTACTGTTCTCTGTGATGCATGACACAAAGATGTCATGATGAAAATGTGCCCAACCAACTACCTTGATGCAAAGTTTCTCTAGGTCACCTCAAGTCGTCCAACTCACCTAAGTGCTTCCACATGTTGCAACCCATAACTGCTCCCCTTCCCAATCACTTATGCGGTTAGATCTGTGACAAGTCTTGCGTTCATTTTACTTTCCCAAGTGCTTGATTCACCCCATGAGCTTTGTGCTTGGTCTTCTCAAGGTGTGCACACAGGTCTGACACTTACTTCTGTCGCAAATCAAACCATCTAAGTATGTGCCCAGACTGTCTCTACGAAAGGTCTGTCCACCTTACCGAACCTTCACCAAGTCTGTGCCCAAATTGCCTCAATGATCAACTCTACGACAATTCCTATGATGAACTTTGCGATGAGTTATGCGATCACCCACCGTCTCCAATTGCTTCATTTCGCAACAAAATATGCTCTCGGTCTATACAAGGTGTGCTCTCAGATCAAACATCCACCGCACCATTAACCGAAACCTTTTTCGTAATTCATATGCAAAGTCTTTGTGATGAACCAATTTGCTCCACTAAACTATTCACCAAGTCTACGAACGTTCCCACTGAACTGTCTCTACAACAAATTGCCTTCTTGTTGCACTCTATCACCATTGTCACCACCACAGTTGTAGAGTGTGCTTCGAGCTCTGATACCATCTATCGTTGAGATAGTGGTGAAGATCTCACCAACCCTTCTTCAAAATATGTGACAAACATGCTCTGATACCATATGTCATGTCCCCATAGGATTCCTGCCTGAATCTTGTGATCGTGTACCTCTTGAGGGTATGCAACACCATGATATTTTTCACTTGGCTACTTGGAAACACCAAGGATACTTCATCAGAACTAGGCCTCTTCACCTAGAACATACCCATACTCCATTCTAGGCTACAAGTGATTCACACTCCTACTCTAGTGAAACTCTCTTGTATATTTAGACAATTTGTTAACAACCTTAACACTTAGTCGTTTAAGTATACATCCATGAAACAAAGAGAACACTTACAAAACAAACAAGAGACACACAAATATAGTGTGAGCAACACAAAAGGTGCCTAAGACATGGCTAAGTCTTATTATTGCTAAGCAATTACAATATGAGCAATATCGACTCGTTTTACAACTTGGGCATAATCACAAGACTCACCTCACTAAGACACTCATACATAGATTCATAACACCAAGACTTTTTCGTCGTAACAACTTTTGCAACTTCTGTGATGCACCTCATATGTGCACCCACCACAAACTCACCGTCTTTTGTCTGTCACATGACTTCTATTGATGTTAGTGGTAGCATCAGACATGTACTTCTGCATTGGCATGTGTCTAGCATGTGGAAGTTGTCGAAAATCTTTTATCTTTGATTTTCCTTTAGTTAACAGGAATTAGTTAAAGTAAAATTATATTTATTAATTAATTGATTTAATTAAGGAACATGCATAGCATGCAACATGTAATCTAAATCTTAAGTGAGTGTGAGAAGTAATCTCAACCATAGATCACTTTGGAGATTAGAAATAGATTGCAACTCATGATTATAAAAGCAAAGCTATGAGAAGGAGGAAGACACTTTTTGACAAGAGGTTGAGGTCGAGAGACTTTGGTGAGAGATCAAGGTTGAGGATAACAGAGAAGGACTTTTGCTAGTGCGAGGAGTGTAGAAGTAAATAAGGACTTTTGCTAGTGTGAGGAGTGTAGAAACAAAGAAGGACTTTTGATTACAATAAACTGAGGAGATCTCACAGGTTGGGTGAAGAGATTTCATCCAAGTATTGATGCATAGAGGTTTAGATTACAAAGGATTGTGATTCAAGATATTGTATAGGTGGAGAGGGACTTCCATCTAGAGGTCATACAAGTCAAGGAGAAGAGAGAGCAGAGACAGCCACGGGTGGGTTTTAGAAAAAGAAGCTATAGTGAAGCGCAGAGCCATACGAAAGTTTATGTATGGGTTTTTCATACGTGTAGGTGGGTCTCTATGGAGACAGTCGTGTGCGTAGGCTGGTTTGTTAAAGGACAACCACGTACACCTTGGGAAACATGCTAGTTTAGGGTCATACAACAACACATGCATTGTCAGGTTTGTCTGCAGTGTATATTTCTCTTAGTGGGCCATTTTCCCTGTTATGGAAGCCCTAATTTGATCTTAATAAAAGCATATTGGNTAGGCTAGCTTCCCCTTACCTTTAACAAACTAAAATTAACTCCTAGAATTCATTTAATAATTCACATAGTAACTAGGGTCTACCCCCATTTGGCTTCCCTAGGTGTAAGCCTAGATGGAAGAATTTCAAGTCGAGGTGACAGTGGGCTTGAACTTAGGCATTTTGCCTCCAGGGACACACTAAGTGGATTGGACTTAGTCCACATTAGCAAGTGTGTATAAGGACGACAACAACTCACATAACAAATCATGTTGCTTTGGATTTGCATGAAGTAAAGGAGGACAAAGCTCAAAGGATTATTTTGGATGGGGTGAAGGACCACCTTATTTCACACTTGGCTGAGAAGAAGACAACCCGAGAGATGTGGGATGCACTTAAGAACTTATTTGAGGCGAAGAATGAAAACCAAAAGATGGCCTTGAAGGATAAGTTGCATTATACCAAGATGGGTAAGGGGGAGAGTGTGTCTTCGTATCTTACCCGAGTAGCTCAAGTGAAACATGAGCTAGCTGCAGTTGGGGAGGTCATATCGGATTCAGAGTTGGTGAGCATAGCCTTCAAAGGCTTCACCAAGGAATGGGAAATCTTCATGAAGTGTGTGGTGGGTCGTGAGCATCTTCCAGATTGGAGCAGACTGTGGGACGCTTTCACTCAAGAGGAGATTCAAGAGGGATCTCATAACAGTGGACATAAGGAAGACAAAGCTGAGGAGAATGTTGCTCTTGCTTCATAGAGCAAGAAGAAAGAAAATTATGGGAGGGACTTGAGTAAAGTCAGATGTTACTGTTGTAACCAATTGGGGCACCTTACTTCTCATTGTCCTGAGAGAAAGAAGAAGAAGAAGGAACCGGAGAGGCTTGAGACAGCTGCTACAACAGCCATGGAGGACTTTGCTTCCAAGTATGACAGGGAATTTTCTTTGGTTACCCTAGTTTCCAGTGTCAGTAGCGGAGGATTTGGGGGTGATATCAGATGGATTGTGGATAGTGGAGCCTCTTGCCCTATGACGAGAATTTGGTGAGTATTCCCAATTATCACAGAGACAGGTCCTGACCGGCATGTGGTAAATGAAGGTGGTATGGCGTGAGTTGTACGTGGAGTTGGAAGGGTTAGATTCTGACTCGAGTATGGAGGATTCCTGGAACTTGATGGAGTTCTCTTTGTTCCAGGGTTGAGGGTTTACTTGCTCTCAGTCTCAACCTTGGAGAATGATGGATATTGTACATTGTTCAAGAGGGGACATGTATTTATCTACAAGGAGGGAGCGGACCCAGTGGAACCACAATTGATTGGTGATCGGGTGGACAGGTTGTATATGTTGCGAGGACAACCTTCAGTATATGATTCAGTGTCGGATGAGAAGCGGGAGGCTCCTGAGACTGTGGTGGGCCCAAGGATTCAGTCTTGCATTCCGAGAGAAGAGAGGGAGTCTTTTATGAGCATTGGTAGGAGGCTCAGCTGGTGTGATCGAACTGATGCTCAAGGTGGAGTGGATTCTCCTAGGAGCTTAGGGTTCAAAGTGGTTGTCAGTAGAAGATCTTCTAGTTCGAGTTTTGTGCAGTTGTTGAGAATGGCTCGAGGTTCAAAGGGAGCTCTGATCCAGATTTTCTGAGCATAACGAAATGAATACAGATTATTAACATGTGCTTAACACAAAATAATAGAGATACAATAAAACTGGTTTTCTATTCACTAACGAAATAAGTTGAAACTGTAAAATGCAGCGGAAACAAGCTTGTTGGAATGGTGGCGGCTTATCTCTGAGAAGAGATGTGATGGCTACGCGCATTCGCAAGAAGAAGATTATAATGAGGCTCTGAAGGCCTTTTTCCAATAAACGAGAATGCCAAAAACCCTAGACATCCAAAAACCTAACCCTATGAGATGAAGCGCCAAAAGTCATGTGAGCCCCATTTGGGTAAGTTAGTACATCAACTTCCTGGGGTCGTAACTTTTGCATACGATCTCTGTTTTAGGCGTGTGATAGCCCGTTGGAAAGGTATCGACAAAGAGATTCATTTTGTTTGCTCAATCATGCATTTGGCTATCATTGAGGAACTCAATCCTGAAAAACCTTCATTTAGGCCCTCAAAAAGGCCCCGGAAGTTAAAACTGCTAAAAATAGTAAATTGCCAAAATTGTTAGAAAACTGTTTTGAGCCAGTTGGAAAAGGTGGGTGGCCACCGATATCCATCTGGATCAAGCTCCTACTAAGCACAATGTGATGGGACCAGATGATGGTGATAGCAGCGAGTACATCCCTCGCTAAGAGTGAGTGTTAGCTTTTTAGCTCGAGAGGTACTCCACATGTTTGTCTTGTATGCGAACGTAACCTTGTATCTACACTACTAGACACTTGACTTTGTAATGGGTTCTTATAAAGTTGTGATAAGGTGGTTCTTTTATTAAAGTGACTTTTTAATGAAGTGTACCTTCTAATATTAAAGTGACTTTATTTCATAAAGTGCACTAATGTTATAAAGTGGAAATGTACTTTAATATTTTAAAATGATTTATTTTGGAGGGAATGAATCATGACCCTTGATCTTGTAAATGTAAGATTAGATCTTGGCCATTAGATCTAGGGTTGGAGAAGGTGAAGGGTCACTTTCAAATTATAAGAGAATGCAATGGGTAGTGTGCAAGACACATTGAGAAATAGTTTGAGAGAGATTTTATGAGAGAGCTTGAGAGAGGAAAGAGGACAACAAGGAGGGTGTATTTCCCAAGAGAGATGGGCATAAATCCCAAGGGAATATTTCTGTGTGAGCGCTGATTGTTATTGATGTTGTTGGAGGTCGTATTTTACGGATCCGTACAGTCCGTACAACAAGGGAAAGAGGGCACAAAAATCGAGGCATTGTTTGGCACAATTTTTGAGGCTGTTTGGAGGGTTTTTCTTACTACAGCAGGGTTGTACAGAGCCTTCTGTACAACAAAAAGAGGGCATATTTCTCAAGGTGTTGATTTCTGGTCAGGTCCTACAGTAGTATAGATTTGGCATGTTTTCCAAGGCATAATATTGTGGGGGCAGTTTTGTGTGTTGTAAGTGAATTTCTCTTGGCTGGAAATTGTATTGTTGCTACTAATATATCTTTTTTGAAGCTAATAATATCTCTCTCTATGGGTTTCCCCACATTGGGGTTTTCGATGGTATTGCCTAAATTTTCGAATTAAATGGTTGTTGTCAATTGTGTTTATTCCACTGCAAAGTTGCTTAGCAATGTGTATTTCTGCTTATGGTAATTTTTGAATGTGGGTTTAGACATTTCAGAGTTCATAGAAGACAGTTATCTCTAGGTTTCTAAGTGTATGACAAAATATATAGTGCATGTTGATTTTGTCATTTAATTTCTACATAAACCAACTCCCAGACTATATTCGAGCTCTCTAAGATGTATTCAAGTTGGGTAAGAAAAAACCTACTCTCTTTTGTATTCCGACAAAGGTTGTATCTATAAACCCCCTCTTCCATTTGCATTTCATCATTCTCAATGCCTCCCTGCTTAGCTTAAGGAGGGATGTTGAAATGATGGTGTAAGCTTAACAAATTGCCTTCTTGTTGCACTCTATCACCACTGTCACCACCACAGTGGTAGAGTGTGCTTCGAGCTCTGATACCATCTATCGTCAAGAAAGTGGTGAAGAGCTCACCAACCCTTCTTCAAAATCTGTGACGAACATGCTCTGATACCATATGTCATGTCCCCATAGAATTCCTGCCTGAATCTTATGATCGTGTACCTCTTGAGGGTATGCAACACCATAATATTTTTCACTTGGCTGCTTGGAAACACCAAGGATTCTTCATCAGAACTAGGCCTCTTCACCTAGAACATACCCATACTCCATTCTAAGCTACGAGTGATTCACACTCCTACTCTAGTGAAACTCTCTTGTATATTTAGACAATTTGTTAACAACCTTAACACTTAGTCGTTTAAGTATACATCCATGAAACAAAGAGAACACTTACAAAACAAACAAGAGACACACAAATATAGTGCGAGCAACACAAAAGGTGCCTAAGACATGGCTAAGTCTTATTATTGCGAAACAATTACAATATGAGCAATATCGACTCGGTTTACAACTTGGGCATAATCACATGACTCACCTCACTAAGACACTCATACATAGATTCATCACACCAAGACTTTTTCGTCGTAACAACTTTTGCAACTCCTGCGATGCACCTCAGATGTGCACCCACCACAAACTCACTGTCTTTTGTCGTCACATGACTTCTGTTGATGTTAGTGGTAGCATCAGACATGTACTTCTGCATTGGCACGTGTCTAGCATGTGGAAGTTGTCGAAAATCTTTTATCTTTGATTTTACTTTAGTTAACAGGAATTAATTAAAGTAAAATTATATTTATTAATTAATTGATTAAATTAAGGAACATGCATAACATGCAACATGTAATCTAAATCTTAAGTGAGTGTGAGAAGTAATCTCATCCATAGATCACTTTGGAGATTAGAAATAGATTGCAACTCATGATTATAAAAGCAAGGCTGTGGGAAGGAGGAAGACACTTTTTGACAAGAGGTTGAGGTCAAGAGACTTTGGTGAGAGATCAAGGTCGAGGATAACAGAGAAGGACTTTTGCTAGTGCGAGGAGTGTAGAAGCAAAGAAGGACTTTTGCTAGTGAAAGGAGTGTAGAAACAAAGAAGGACTTTTGATTACAATAAACTGAGGAGATCTCACAGGTTGGGTGAAGAGATTTCATCCAAGTATTGATGCATAGAGGGTTAGATTACAAAGGACCATGATTCAAGATCTTGTATAGGTGGAGAAGGACTTCCATCTAGAGGTCACACAAGTCAAGGAGAAGAGAGAGCAGAGGCAGTCACAGGTGGGTTTTAGAAAAAGAAGCTATAGTGAAGCGCAGAGCCGTACGAAAGTTTATGTATGGGTTTTTCATACGTGTAGGTGGGTCTCAATGGAGACAGTCGCGTACGTATGCTAGTTTGTTAAAGGACAACCACGTACACCTTGGGAAACATGCTAGTATAGGGTCATACAACAACACATGCATTGTCAGGTTTGTCTGCAGTGTATATTTCTCTTAGTGGGCCATTTTCCCTGTTATGGAAGCCCTAATTTGATCTTAATAAAAGCATATTGGAACCAGTTTTCCTTCTAATTTTTTTTCCAGGGGTTTATACCCAAAAATATTGGTGACTTGTGTGTGATATTTTGGTTTCCTAGTTTATGCTTCCGCTACATGTTTAGTTGACTACTCAACTGTGCTTTTAGCAAATAAAGTAATTTTATTTTGAGCTAATTGTCATGTGTTGAGTAGAGGATGAATATCAACATGGTATTAGAGGATACCAAGGGTTGAGTCTAAGATATAAATCAACATGGTATCATAGTTAGGTCTCTGAAGGGAGGCAATCAAGAGCATAGGTCTCAATAGTTGCAAGAAGATCTATAACCAAGAGGCGAAAATCAAAGGACGAATTTCAGGGAAACAATAGTACTGAGGCAAAACATGGTTTTTGCAGGTGTACAGAGGTGTATGTGGGTCATAGTGGTGATAGTTGCGAACATACCCAAGTCACAGTGGTGACAGTCGCGTACATATGCGGGTTGCAGTGGTGACAGTCACGTACAGGGTCATACAAGATAGTAAATGGAAGTTTCAACATAGGGTTGTCAAATTAGGTATTGGAGCCAAGGCTTTCAAGAAGAGAGGCAGTCATCCTTTGAGACACAATGGTGAACACATTGAAGATTGAGGACATGTTAGAAGGGGAAATCAACTTTTGGGTGTGTAAGTCAAGGATTCTTCTTCTATTGGAGGAGAATGACCTCAAAGAGTATGTTGAGGTTGTGGTTGCAAGTCCTACAGATCTGCAGGAATTGACAACTCACAAGAAGAAGGAAGTGAAGGCCAAGTAGGTGTTGCTAGAATCCGTAAAGGATCACTTGATACCGCACATCGCTGAGAAGAAATCTGCCAAGGAAATTTATGATGCTTTGGTGAGTCTATACCAAAACAAGAATACAGGGAAGTTGCTACATTTGAAGCACCAACTTCAAGTTGTCAGGATGTCCAATGAGGACATGATTGTGAACTATCTTATGAAGATCACATAGATCTGATATCAACTTGCAACCATTGGTGAGATAGTACCAGATGTCGAGTTGGTGAATGTAGCATTTAGAGGTCTTCCCAAGTCTTGGGAACTTTTTATGTAGGGGATCTGTGCACGAGAGATAGTGCCAGGTTTTGATAGACTATGGATTGATTGTATTTGGGAGGAGACTCAATTAGAGTCCAACAATGGTTTGAAGAGTAGCCATGATGAGAACCTTGCTCTTTCCAATCATGCAAGGAAGGGCGAGTTCACAAAGATTGCCAATGGAGAGTCGATCACTCAAGATGGAAAGAATAAGAAGGGCATGAAAAAATTCAAATGATTTGCATGTCATAGGTTTGGACATTATGCAGGTCAATGTCCACACAGGAAGAAGGGGGGGAACGAAATGCAACCATAGGTAGTTAAGACAACAAAGACTCAAGTAGATGAGTTTTGCAAGAAGTTTGAACAAACAAAGTTATTACTTGTTTCCTACACTTCCTTGGGCGTCATATCAACTGATACATGGTTGATAGATAGTGGAGCCACATGTCATGTGATAAGAGCATGATAGGTGTTCGAGAGCTTCACAAAGTCTAGCTCAGAGATGCATGTGGAACTTGGTATGGGGACTAAGCATGTACTAAAGGGATCTTGAACAATACTGTTTCAGCTGGAATTAGTAGGCACATTGAGAGTGACAAATGTGCTATGGGTGCCACAACTCAAGAGGAGTGTGATCTTAGTTTCAGTGATTGAGAAGAAGGGGTTTTACGTAGTGTTTTAAGATGGAAAGGCATTGATCAATCTCAGAGGATTTAGCTCAGAAAAAGCGGTTGTATTTGGACTTAAAGAGAGAAACTTGTATATGCTAAAGGGTCAGCCTTTGCGAGTAGTAGCGAGTAGAACAATGACAGAGAACAAGGAGCAGGTAGCTCCGAAGGTTGAGCAACTCAAAGGGAGTCAACCTTCAGGTTTAGATGGGAAGAAACAACCTTCCAATTTTTTCAAGGAGTCATGGTATGAGATGGCCATGCAGTGTTAAGTTCCAATGCTGATCTACTGATACCACTTGTTAAGAACCTGAGTAGATCTGAAGATATAATCACCACAAATACTGAATACACAATAGATCCACAAAACAATATAGAAGAAACCACATTCTATTATTATCAAACCCTTGGGGTAGGGCAACACCATACAATGGATCCTATTATGGAAGGGATCCTCTCCTGTTCACTTGCCTTTTCGAGGGGGCATCCTCCTATTGAGCTACCGCTCCACAATACAATAATTCTCTTCATGTC
>JZKD02S0339975.1:52073-62409 GCA_000966675.3 Picea glauca | reverse complement strand
AAAAAATTGCTAAAGAATGATAGGTATGACTGCGATAAGAGTTAAGAGAGGAATCCAATGGGATAGGGCTCAAATAATGGTGCCAACAGGATCCAAACTTTTTTTTTTACTCCTGCGGAATTATACTCCGATCTAAAGAATACTACAGTGTTGAAATGCCCAAATTCTTAATAGGAAGAAATGTGTAGTAATTTCGCAACACAAATGCAAGAGGCACAATTGCACGACAATAGATCTTGTCTATTTTGTTTTTGTTTCCATCCCAAGAGTTAGGGTATGCAGGGTGTTTACAAATAAGGGTTTGCCCTATGCTATAGCTCTCTGATATACATGTGGGGTCTAACAGTAGTACTCGGCCCAATATCTCAGGGCACCAACTCAGGAGGCTAGTGTTGGGTATGTGTTATATTCTTTTCATGTGTGTGTGTGTGGGCGCGTCAGATTTGACAACTGTGTCTAACGATTTTCTTATTTTTAGCGGGTTTCTAAATTAATCCTGGATTAAGGGATTAGGGTTTTGGTATCTACAGAATACCTAAAAACATTGTATATATATTGTATGGTGAATGGTGAAATTAATACAATGAAGCGTTGAAAGGTTTTCTCTCGGTTAAGGGTTTCCAGTATAAATCTTTGTGTACTATGTGTATGAGCCATTGATTAATTTATGTTTTGCTTAAGAATCTATATGCATTGCTTTACTTCACAAGTTTAAAACTTACATGTGGTATAAGAGCTCGTTTTTGGCTTCAAAGGGACGCCTTTGTTGCTGAGGGTTTAGCTCGTTCTTAATAGATCAAGTTTATCTTGGGTATGTGATAAACATGGGATTAGCGAGAGCTTTTGCAGTGGTGATTCGAGTGTAGAAAGAGGAATGGCGAGCTCTTATAGAATCGAGATAGAGAAGTTCAACGATAAAAACTTTAATCTATGGAAGCTCAAGATGGAGGACCTTCTTGTAGACAAAGAACAATGGATCAATATGGATCCTGGTACACAACTTACTGGTACACAACCTACCGGTACATAGTCGACCGATACACAACCTACTAGTACACCACCTACTAGTATGTCGAAGGAAGATTGGGAGAAGTTGGATAGAAGAGCAAGGAGTACCATTCAACTCTGCCTGGCAGATTCAGTGTTGTTGAATGTCTTGAGAGAATCTATAGCCAAGGAACTATGGGATAAGTTAGGGAATTTGTATCAATCAAAGTCCCTGGTAAACAAGTTGTTTCTTCAAAAGAAGTTGTATCATCTTAGGATGGAAGATGGAGATTCTGTGACAGAACATCTAAATGCCTTTATACTCTGGTAAGCCAACTTGTCTCTGTTAATATTACGATTGCAGAAGAAGATAAGTGTATTTCTTTGTTATGTTCTTTACCAGACTCTTGGGATAATCTGGTTGTATCAATTGGTAGTACCACTCAATATACATTGAAGTATGAGGATGTAGTTTCATCCTTGTTATCTGAAGAGACGAGGCAGAAAAGCATGGATGGTCATAGCACATAAGCTTTATTTGTAAGAGGTCGTACTCAAGACAGGAATCCTGGTAAGTCTTCGGGGGGGAGATCTAAATCTACAGGTAGATCTAAGTCTCCAGGAAAATCTTTGAGGAAATGTTGGAAGTGTGGTAAAATAGAGCATTATAAGAAAGATTGCAAGTCTAAGAAGGTTGATAAACCAAGGGATCTGATAGCACCTCTTCCACAGAGGTGAAAACTTCCATTGAAGAAGGAGGTGATGTTTACTTGGCATCTACAGGTACAGATGTAGACTGTGATGTATGGTTGATCAATTTAGGTGCGTCATACCATATGACTCCTCACAGGGAGTGGTTCTGTGAATATGAAAAATACGATGGTGGTGATTTGTTCCTAGGAGATTAATCGACAGCCAAAATCATGGGACGTGGAAGGGTTAGAAGGATTAGAACTCTCCCCGGGGTTCTGCACATTCCAAAACTAGCCAGGAGCCTAATATTTGTAAGCAAGTTGGATGATGTAGGAGTGGATACTTTATTAGGAAAGGGCACTTGCAAGATGGTACGAGGAGCAATGGTGTTGATGAGGGGATTTCATTGTGGAACTCTTTACAAGTTGTTGGGAAGCACTTATACTAATGGGTGTAACAATTTTGTTGTGCCTAAGCAAAGAAATAAAGAAGACAAGACCAATATTGTCCCTGGAAAGAAGACCATGCTGTGGCATCAAAGACTGGGACATATTGGAGAAAAGGGCCTTCGAACACTACACAGTAAAGGTATGGTTGAAGGTATGTCTAATTACACTCTGGATTTTGATTTCTGTGAACATTGCATATATGGTTAATAGAATCGAGTAAGATTCCCATTTGGTGCTAAAAGAGCAAAGGGGATCTTAGAGTTGATACACGGTGATGTGTTTGGACCTGTGCATGTTCCATCACTAGGTAAATCTGTGTATTATGTTTCATTCATAGATTATTTCTCAAGGAACACATGGATTTATTTTCTTAGAAATAAATGTGAGGTATTTGATAAATTTAAAGAGTTTAAGGCTCTGGTAGAAATTCAAACAGAGAAGAAAATAAAGGTATTGAGAACAAATAATGGTGGGGAATTCTGTGGAAATGAATTCGAAGAATTCTGTAAGACGTGTGGTATAGCAAGGCAGAAGACTACTCCATACACACCTCAACATAATGGAGTTGCATAAAGGATGAACATGACACTGATGGAAAAAACAAGGAGCATGCTCAGTGGTGCCGAGTTAGGATAGGGATTCTGGACAAAGGTAGTGGGTACAACATGTTACCTGGTCAATCGATCACCCTCATCAGCGTTCGATGATAAAACTCCACACGATGTATGGACTGGTAAGAGACTCTTGAACATCTGAGAGTGTTTGGTTGTGATGCTTATGTACATGTTCTGAAGGAAAATAGAAGTAAGCTTGATAATAAAGCTGAAAAGTGTATCTTTATGGGTTATAAAGATGGTGTGAAAGTTTATAAGCTTTGGAACCCATAAACTAAGAAGATTGTTTACAGTCGGGATGTTGTTTTTAGAGAGGTTAAAGATGTGTCCAAACAAGAATTCCTTACAACGCAAGACGAACCTAAGAAAATAGAGCTTGATTTGGATGATGCAAAATCTGAATCATCGGAAGAAGAAGCAAAAGAAGAAGAAGAACCTCATACCCTAGAATTGAGGAGATCAGTGAGAGAAAGAAGGCAACCAGAAAGGTATAGTCCACCTGATTTCCGTTCCAATTTTTCTTTATGTATTACTGATGATGATCCTAGAACTATCGAGGAAGCAATGAATTCAGAGGATAGTAAACTCTAAAAGAAGGCCATGGTTGAAGAAATGGATGCCTTGGATAAGAATGAGGCATGGGATATAGTTGAGTTGCCAGCTGGAATAAAATCTGTTGGTAGCAAATGGTTGTTTAAGAAGAAGTTTAATGCAGAAGGAAAAGTGGAGAAATACAAAGCTCGGTTCGTAGCAAAAGGTTATTCCCAGGTGGAGGGAATTGACTTTGGTGAGATTTTTTCTCCTGTTGCTAAGTTAACTTCTATTAGATTTCTTTTATCTATTGCTATTGCTTTTGATCTTGAAGTGGAACAGATGGATGTGAAGACAACATTCCTACATGGGGATCTGGAAAAATAAATCTACATGAAGCAGCCAGAAGAATTTGTAGTGAAGGAAAAGAAAGAGCTGGTCTATAAGTTAAAGAACTCACTATATGGTCTGAAGCAACCACCTAGGATGTGGTACCAAAAGTTTGACACATACATCCTTGGATTGGGATTTGTGAGAAGCAGGGTTGGTCACTGTGTACATTCCAAGCAGGTTGGTAATCACTTAATTTATGTAGTGTTGTATGTTGATGACATGTTACTGGTAGGAAATAACATGGATGTTATCAAGGAGGTGAAATCGTAGCTATCCTCCAAAATTGACATGGTTACAACTTAAGAAGAAAAATGGTGAAATGATATGAAAAATGAGAAATGAGATACACTCTGAGAAAAAGGCATCACATGAATCTCTGCAATCTCAATAAAAAAAACCTTTGCAACTTGTATTAAAATGAAAATGAAAGTTCCAGCCACCATGCCCTACTCCAGTGCCTCTCCCCATTATGCCTTTTTTACATGTGCATATATAGAGAGATGCTCTCAGCCCTAAAGACTTGAGTCATCAATCTTGGTTTCTAAAAATAGAAAGATTGTTACAAGGACTGACACATGTAAACATCAACTAATTCCTGGAAACTAGTTCAACAGAAAATAAATACAAGTGAGAAGATGTTGGCTTCTCAAATATACTCATATAGCTACTGCCTTGAGTACTCTGCCACCTGTTGCCTAGTTTGTAGGGAAAATTCTGCCCTCATATGCCACCTGTAGCTATTGGTACACTGTCTCTTGTAAATGTCCTCTGTAACTGCTCTTTTGTAACGCCCGAAAATTCCGTAGCGCACCTCTTCATTTCGTAGCGCACTGGTGTTTTTCAAAACTGTGAAAATAAACTCTTCATTCTGTTATGGTATTTGTACAGACAAACTTCTCTCCTTAGTATGTTGCACACAATTAATCTTTCCATGTAGACTTCATAGGCAAGAAATAATTAGTACTCTTGCAAAATGAAGTTATATCATTTATCATAATTTTGCAAACTTCTTGTGATTATGCAAGACAAACACAACAGAAAACGAAGATACAGGAAATGATTCCATTCTTTTGTAATATTTATTCCTATTTTAACAATCTCTTTGCTTTGAAACACACATGGCATTGTTCAAGACCCAATTGTAACAGCTGAAACTTCTTTTCAATCAAAAGTGAATCCACCATAAGGAACTGTTGTAATCTGCAGAAATATCTCCTTAGGTGCCTCCATAACTGCTTCCTGAGCTTCAAAAGATAGAGGTTGTGTTGCAACCATACCAGTCGCCTTTATGAGAAACAGAGCAAACCCTTTTGAAAAGTGTAAAATCGTTGATTCCTTGACATTTTCATATCTGTCTTATTTGCATCATAACACCCTTGTCAAGTTATGGGATTGATGTGATGGATCATCTATCAAATATAAGAGCTGTAACCAAACACGTTTTTATCAACTCTTGGCATAAGAATTCGATGAAACCAACATAACAAAGAATTCCTCTTGAGGTTGTTGTTTGAACTACATTGTGCATTTGGAGAATAAAAGACTCATGCATGTTCTTTTGGAACCTGTAGCTTACAGCTTGATGCTTGCGCCACCTAAATCTTTAGAAAATCTATGCAACACATATTCACCTCGGCACATGGCACTTGAATTATCGATAGGGTACCTAGCAGAAAGGTTTTCAGTCGGTGTATCAATACAGAACCAAGAAGGAGCTTATCGATTACACTTGATGTGTCGACTTGTTGTTGACTCGTGGCCTTGAATGTTTGGCATAACTCGTGGCTTCAAATTGTGGTTTGAGCCCGAGGCTTTGATATATGGAATGGCTTTGTGTGTCGAGTTATGAAATGGCTTTAAAAGAAACTATCAAACCTTATAGGCTTAGACTTGGTTTAAATAATGGATTAGACACTTTGTAATGCACACACCATTTTTATTTTGGTAAAAACAACAAATTGCAAATATAAAGAAGCATAAAACTAGGATTTGGGCAATACTAACAATGCTTTTGAAATGCGGGTCAGAAGACAATCTTAGGTAAAAATGATCAACGGTAGCTTTGATGAAGAACTGGAAGTATGAAACTAGACAAAAGACCGACAAAATTAAGTAGAGAGTAATGAAAACACTGTCAAAATGCCATTGCATTTTGATCGCTAACATCTAGCTCCAACTGGGATGGAGACCTCTCTGTAAGGCTCCAAGAACCTAGTAGTTCCAGTCACCTTATCTGTTGAGCTATGGAGTCATTTGGCCTGTGCAACTGATATCTGTACCTTTTCAAAAACTGTGATTATCCTTGCACATTGACTGCTACTTCTGCTGCAAGCTTGAAGAAAAGAAATGCTCGGGCAATGAGCTTATTTCCTACACTACTCTACTCTAACCAGATCTACAATTTGGTTAAGTAAAGGCTGACTTCCATAACAACCATTCAAGCAATTTTAAAACTAAATAAATCTCATCTTTCTCTTTGATCAACAGATGATATTTGAAATGTAACAATGGTGATAAGAACTTATTCAAGAAACCATACTCACCTGGAAGAATGTGTGAGCTAAGGAAATTTGAAATTTTCGGGTTCTTTGAAATGTATGATTCCATGAAGGCTACCACTGGATCTTTGAAATTGAGATCAGAAACATGTTGATCCATGGAGAACTCTTGCTCAACCATGACTGCTTCTCTGCTGGAAGGCTGATTACTTTCTTGTTCTCTTATAATCAAATCTTGATCATCAATAACCACAACTTCCTCTTAATAATAATGATTACAAGAGGATGACAAAACAAGATTTACATCATATAGATTAGGATCAGTTAAGAACGTATAATTGCCTATGCAATCACTGGTTATCATAGGCTCAACTTGGTTTGCAAACTGATCATAAAATTCACATGCATACCTGTCTCTAGAAAATTCTGCCAGTGTTGAAGAATTCAGATCTGAATCTAAAATAAGCTCACATGCTTTCTGCTGTTCCAAATCTGTTTCACATTCATATCCTTCCTGCTCAAAATCTGAAGCATACTGACATTCTGCTTGCTCAGGTGCTTGCAGATTTTCAAAACAATCTCAATCACAGATCCTCTTGGAAGCACAGATATTCTCCTCCACTTCTTGAGCATCTTCAAACAAGCTCCTTAAGGATGAAGAATTCCTTTCTAACAGGAGTAGGGCAAGTTCTTAATGCAAACCCATAACATAATATATCATGGCAGCAGTCTTTGTGGGCTGGATCTCCAAAGGCATATCATGATAAATGCCATAGAATCTTCTGTTGAAAACAGACAAAGCTTCATCTTGCTCTCTCTTCAAAGCACAAAAATCAGCAAGGTATGAATTTAATGATTTGATCTCACCCCAATGCTTCAAAAAAACATTAGAGAACTCGATCCAAGAGCCAATAGAATCAGCTCTCAAACCCTTAAACCATACAACAACATCTCTGATCAAAGATTTAGAGAACAATCTCATGATCACATCTTCATGTACAATCTTGAACCGATCAATAAAATCCTCAAAGGATTCCAAGTGCCTCTCAGCTGAAACTTGATTCTCTCCAGAAAACCGGGGAAGATATTCAAAGCAGTCAAGGGAATAAGGATGAAAGAAATAGGGCAGCCTCAAAGGCTTGAACATCTTTATTCTGATTTTGATTTGAAAAACAGTGCTCTGATTATGAGAGCTAATAGGTTGATGACAAGGTTCAACAGTAATGCAAAAAGGTACTGAGCTTTGAATAGGTTTGGAATCAGTTTCAATCTCCACAAAGTCAGAAGGGTGATCAGATTCAAGAGGAATTGGAATGCAGAACTCATATTTAGGAACACACTGTGATGAGGATATTGAATCAACATCTACAATATAGGCAGTATGCAGATCTTCTTCTTCTAAAGATGGATATATAAAAGGAGGATAATGATCATCCAAATATACAAAACAAAGGATGATTCTCTTAACATGTGAAGGGAAAAGCATGAAAGAGTTGATAAAGAACAACAAGAGTTCATGAAGAAGACTAATGAACTGATACTTGCATTTAGAATCCAACCCCTTCATCTTTTCTGTCAACCAGATCCTCCCCAGTGGAGTCTTTAATCATGGAGTCGCCAGGCAGATTGCTACAGTCAATTCTGTGTCCTTCCTTTGTCTGCCATCAAAAGTCAGATCTATGTCATTCTTCCCAGGGAAACTAGCTTCACTTTTGTTCCCCGACAACATTGCCAAAATGTCATCACTCGGAACTGACTGGGGTAGCATGCAAGTAAATCCTGAGGTAACCTCGAACCACTTTGGATTGGAAACTTCCCTTTCCAACCCGAGAGGGATCTCTCAAATAATGTGAAATATGATATTCAATAAGCTCAAACAGTGGGTAGACCTGCAAGTATTAGAAAGGTTTTGGGTTTTTAGGTTTTGTGGGTTGGACAGGGAGAATAGTCCATTGGGCATGGAGTCAAATGAACAGTCAAATAATACAAGAGTTCAACAATGGGTATTAAGGGAACAGAGGCAAGGCAGAGGCTGCTTACAGAGAAAAATATTTATAAAGGTATGACAACAGAATAGAGAAAAACAAATACTTTATGTAAAGAGCACTTATCAACGAGTGAATTCTTAACATAAAACAGATGAAAATGATTCAATGGACTGTGAGACAGAGTATCTAACAAAGGGATGAATTCTGGACCTGCAGTTCAGTGAACGAAGGTAACTTATAACCATCCATGTAAAAAGAGCATCTAATAAAGGATGAGTTCTATTAACATAACATGGTTACAACTTAAGAAGAAAAATCGTGAAATGATATGAAAACTGAGAAATGAGACACACTCTGAAAAAAAGACATCACATGAATCTCTGCAATCTCAATAACAAAAACCTTTGCAACTTGTATTAAAATGAAAATGAAAGTTCCAGCCACCAGGCCCTCCTCCGGTGTCTCTCCCCATTGTGTCTTTTTTACATGTGCATATAGAGAGATGCCCTCAGCCCCAAAGACTCAAGTCATCAATGTTGGTTTCTAAAAATAGAAATATTGTTACAAGGACTAACACATGTAAACACTAACTAATTCCTGGAAACTAGTTAAACAGAAAATAAATACAAGTGAGAAGATGTTGGCTTCTCAAATATGCTCGAATAGCTACTGCCTGAAAGGCTGGAGTACTCTGCCACTTGTTGCCTAGTTTGTAGGGAAAATTCTACCCTCATATGCCACCTGTAGATGCTGGAACACTGTCTCTTGTAAATGCCCTCTGTAACTGCTCTTTTGTAGCGCTCAAAAATTCCGTAGCACACCACTTAATTTCGTAGTGCACTGGTGTTTTTCAAAACTGCGAAAATGAACTCTCCATTTTGTTATGGTATTTGTACAGACAAACTTCTCTCCTTAGTATGCTACACACAATTAATCTTTCCCTGTAGACTTCATAGGCAAGAAATAATTAGTATTCTTGCAAAATGAAGTTATATCATTTATCATAATTTTGCAAACTTGTTGTGATTATGCAAGACAAACACAACAGAAAACGAAGATAAAGGAAATGATGCCATTCTTTTGTAATATTTATTCCTATTGCAACAATCTCTTTGCTTTGAAACAACCATGGCATTGTTCAAGACCCGGTTGCAACAACTGAAACTTCTTTTCAATAAAAAGTGAATCCACCAAAAGGAACTGTTGTAATCTGCAAGAAAGATCTCCTTAGGTGCCTCCATAACTGCTTCCTGAGCTTCAGAAGATAGAGGTTGTGTTGCAACCATAATAGTCGCCTTTCTAAGAAACAGAGCAAACCCTTTTGAAAAGTGTAAAATCATTGCTTCCCTGACATTTTCAGATCTGTCTTATTTGCGTCATGGCACCCTTGTCATGTTTTTGGATCGATGTGATGGATCATCTATCAAATATAAGAGATGTAAGCATACACGTTTTTATCAACTCTTGGCATAATAATTCATTGAAACGAACATAACAAAGAAATCCTCTTGAGGTTGTCGTTTGAACTGCACTGTGCATTTGGAGAACAAAAGACTCCTGTGTGTTCTTTTGGAAAATGTAGCTTACAGCTTGATGCTTGAGCCACCTAAATCTTTAGAACATCTGCGCAACACATCTTCACCTTGACACATGGCACTTGAATCATTGATAGGGCACCTGGCAGAAAGGTTTTCATTCGATGTATCAATACAGAACCAAGAAGGAGCTTATCGACTACATTTGATGTGTCGACTTGTTGTTGACTCGTGGCCTTGAATGTTTGGCTTAATTCGTGGCTTGAAATTGTGGTTTGAGCCCGAGGCTTTGATATATGGAATGACTTTGTGTGTCGATTGATGAAATGGCTTTAAAACAAACCATCAAACCTGATAGGCTTAGACTTGGTTTAAATAATGGGTTAGACACTTTGTAATGCACACACCATTTTTATTTTGGTAAAAGTAACAAATTGCAAATATAAAGAAGCATAAAACTAGGATTTGGGCAATACTGACAATGCTTTTGAAATGCAGGTCAGAAATCAATCTTAGGTAAAAATGACCAACGTGAGTGTTGTCGCCCTTATGCACACTTGCAAACGTGAGCTAAGTCCGGCTCACTTAGTGTGCCCTCGGAGACACAATGTCTAAGTCCCTGCCCACACTGTCACCTTGGCAGGTACT
>JZKD02S0339975.1:29683-41139 GCA_000966675.3 Picea glauca | reverse complement strand
GGAAACCCTTAACCGAGGGAAAACCTTTCAACGCTTCATTATATTAATTTCACCATTCACCATACAATATATATACAATGTTTTTAGGTATTCTGTAGATACTAAAACCCTAATCCCTTAATCCAGGATTAATTTAGAAAACCGCTAAAAATAACAAAATCGTCAGACGCAGTTGTCGAATCTGACGCGCCCACACACACATATGAAAAGAATATAACACATACCCAACAATTGCCTCCTGAGTTGGTGCCCTGAGATATTGGGCCGAGTACTATTGTTAGACCCCGCATGTATATCAGAGAGCTATAGCATAGGGCAAACCCTTATCTGTAAACACCCTGCATACCCTAACTCTCGGGATGGAAACAAAAATAAAATAGACAAGATCTATTGTCGTGCAATTGTGCCTCTTGCATTCGGGTTGCGAAATTACTACACATTTCTTCCTGTTAAGAATTTAGGCATTTCAACACTGCAGTATTCTTTAGATCGGAGTATAACTCCACAGAAGTAAAAAAAAAGTTTGAATCCTGTTGGCACCATTATTTGAGCCCTATCCCATTGGATTCCTTTCTTCACTCTTATCGCAGTCATACCTATCATTTTTTAGAAATTTGTTTTCCCATGGACCCGACCCCCTTGCAACACCCTTATTTGGGCCTTACCCCATTGGATTACCCTCGTCACCCTGATCGTCGTGATACACTTCACCCATAACCCATTTTCTATGTGGTCCCACCCGTCCCTTTTCGTTTTCCCTCTTCATCATGGTCCACACCTGTAGCCAAGACTTGGAAGCTCGCTTCAATTCCTTGTCCTCTAATTTCACATAGACCCAACAAGAATTGAGGCACCTCAGTGCCAATTTTTCCACCATCAATAAAAACATGCATTCCTCCATCGACGCCAAAATGAAAACCATCAAGCAATACCTCGATACCCAGCTTGCATCCTTCGCTACCCAACTTGCATCCTTCACTACAACAATATGCGCCAAGCTGAATATCCCTGCAGATATTCCCTCCTCTGACCCACCTTTGCACTCTGAAGGTGAAACTTTCTCTAATTCCCAGACTTTTCAGCCCCATCACTTTCAGTGTGACCTACGCCTTCTGCGTGTGGATGTGAACAAATTTGATGGCTCGGATCCCACTGGTTGGGTAACTCAAATGGAACATTATATCTCTTTATATGACATTACAGACGAGTAGGCCAAACTCCGGTATTGTGTTCTCCATATAAATCAAGAACGTTGGAAATGGTGGTAATGGAGAAAAAATACCAGCCAAGGGTATGTGGCTTGGACATAATTTGTGGCAGAGTTTTATGAACGCTTTGACACTGACACCAACCATCTAGGTCGTTTGACAAAGTTGAAACAATCTGGCACAGTGGAAGACTTTATAACCGCTTTTGAACGATTGGTTTTCCATATAGAGGGCATGTCTGATGCTTTTTTCCAAGAATGTTTTATTAATGGCCTCAAGGATGAGATCCATGCCCATATCCTCATGGCTCGGCCTCAGAGTTGGGTGGAAGCTACTAAAAGAGCTAATGAAGCACAACAAGTTGTCTCTTCTCAAACCCAAAAACCCTCTTTTATTCCTTTCCCTAAGCCAGTCACTCCCACTTCTTCTACTCCACTAAAGATCCATAAATTAACCAGGGTAGAAATGGTTGAACGCCAACTCAAAGGCCTTTTTAATAATTATGATGACAAATATTTTCCTGGGCACAAGTGTAAGGAACAAAAGATTTTTATGGCCATCTCCTAGGATGTTTCAAAAAACGATGTTGAGGCCCCCCCTGTGGCCAAGTCACCTGAACCCACTAACATGACCCCACCCTCCGACCCTCATGAAGTCGAACCGGTCATTTCATTTAATGGTCTCACTAGATTCTCTGCTCCCCAAACCCTCAAGCTAATTGGTTACATTGAGCATCAGAAGGTCATCATCCTTGTTGACAGTGGAAGCATAGATAATTTTATTCATCGTTGCATTGCCCAAGAAACAAATTGTTATATTTGTGTCGTCAATAATTTTCAAATCATGATTGCCAATGGCAGGTCTATGAAATGTGGGGGGCGTTATGAAAACATGTGTCTCCAAATTGGTCATTACCGCATGAAATCTCATATGTTTGTTTTCGAAATGGGCGGTTGTGACATTGTGTTGGGTGCAAAATGGATAAGGACTTTGGGTCCCATTCTGATGGATTTTAAGGAATTAACCATGCAATTCAACTAGGAGGGCCAACAATATAAGTTCCAAAGCATCATTTTCGCTTCCCTGGAGATCATCAGTTCCCATCACATGGAAAAGCTCCTCAAAAAAGGTCATTATGGAATTATTGCACAACTCCATGCCATTCAAGCCATTGAGACACCCTCTGTGTCATCGGACCTCCAATCCATCCTCTCCAAACATCAAGTTGTTTTTTCCACTCCCCAGGGACTTCCTCCTTCCCATGGTGTTCATGATCATTCCATTCCCCTTGTCCTTGGCACCGTTCCTCCCAATGTTCATCCCTATCATCATCCCTTTTCCCAGAAAAATGAAATTGCGCATGTGTCCTGACTTCCGCGCCCTCAACAAACTCACCATCAAAGACAAATTTCTCATTCTTGTCATTGATGACCTCTTTGATGAATTTAGTGGTGCCCAGTTCTTTACTAAACTTGATCTTCATTTTGGATACCACCAAATACATATGAATGAGGAAAACATTCCTAAGACTGCATTTCGAACTCATGAGGGCCACTATTATTTTTTGGTCATACCCTTTGGCTTGTGTAATGCTCCCTCCACTTTCCAAAGCCTCATGAATCACGTCTTCCATCCTTTTCTTTGTCATTTTGTCTTAGTTTTCTTTGATTATATCCTAATCTATAGTAAAATCTGGACAACCCATCTTGCTCATGTGGATTGAGTTCAATATCTACTCTCTTAGCACCAACGTTTCCTCAAATAATCTAAATGTGCTTTTGGAGCCTCAGAAGTCAAGTACTTGGGTCATATTGTTGGCAAGGCAGGTTTTAGGGTGGATCCTAAAAAGATTGAAGCTATGTAGGATTGGCCTCTCCCAAAGACTCTCAAAAGCTTACATGGATTTCTGGGTTTAACAGGCTATTATAGCAAGTTTGTTAGGAATTATGGTAAGATTGCAGCACCTCTCACTACGCTCCTTAAAGAGAATTCTTTCACTTGGACTCCCGCAGCTGATCATGCCTTTCAGACCTTGAAGGCGGTCATGTGCAACACTCCAGTCCTAGCCCTTCCTGATTTCACAAAGACCTCTGTCTTAGAATGTGATGCTTCTGGGAGAGGAATTGGAGTAGCCCTTATGGAAGATGGCTGGCCTTTGGCCTTTGCAAACAAAAAAGTGTTAGAGCGAAATTTGGGAAAATCAATCTATGAAAAGGAAATGTTGGTTATTCTGCATGTAGTGGATCTTTGGCGCCCTTGTCTATTGGGGCAACACTTCCAAATTAAGACAGATAATCAAAGCCTCAAGTATTTTATGGAACAACACCCTTCCTCCCTGGAGCAACAAAAATGGGTGACTAATCTCTTTGGATATGATTATGAGATCATTTACATGAAAGGCAAAGACAATGTGGTTGTTGATACACTTTCAAGAAAATATAAAGATGAAGGGTCCCTTTTTTTCCTCTCCTTCATTATACCAGATTGGCTCCAAGTTGTTCACCATGAATGGCTACATGATCCCAAAATTTCGCATCTAATCCAACAATTGCAGGCCAATTCTCCAGTTTCCCCAGGGTAATCTTGGCACAATGATGAGCTTCGCTACAAAGGTTGTTTGTATTTAAGTAAACAATCACAACTTAAATCCATGGTACTTTCTAAGCTTCATGCTACACCCACAGTTGGGCACTCAGGGTTTACCAAAACCTATGATCGGATCAAATGTTTATTTATTTATTATCATTATTATTATTATTATTTCTTAAATGGTATGAAACAAGACATTCACAATTTTGTAGCAGAATGTGATGTTTGTCAACACAACAAGGGAGAAACAATCAAAGCTACGGGCACACTACAACTGCTTCTAATTCCACCTGCTATTTGGAGGGATATCTCTATGGATTTTATTGTGGGCTTACCTAAATCGAGCAATAAATCAATCATCATGGTGGTCGTTGATCATCTTTCCAAGTATGCTCATTTCTCTGCTCTTCAACACCCATTTACAACCTCCAATGTGGCTCAACTTTTCATGGATCAATCTTCAAGCTTCATGGCATGCCTCATTCTGTTGTTTCTAATCGAGACCCCACTTTCACCAGCAATTTTCGGCAAGAACTACTCAGGCTATAGGGCACCCAATTGCATCTCAGCACAACTTATCATCCCCAGACTAATGGTCAAAATGAAGTTGTCAACAAATGTTTGGAAACATATTTGAGGTGTTTTGCATCAGAAAGACAAAATCATTGGGCTCAATAGTTACCACTAGTTGAATGGTGGTACAACACTTCTTACCATACAACTACCCACATGACTCCTTTTGAAGCAGTATATGGATAAAAGCCACCTTTAGTTCTCTCATACCTTCTAGGTGTCTCGAAGGTCCAGGCGGTTGACCAAACACTTATAGTTTGAGAGGCTATTCTTTGTACCCTCAAAGAGAATTTGGTCATGGCCCTGAATAACATGAAGCAATAAGCAGATCAATGTCGCTCTAAATGTCAATTTGCTGAAGGAGACCATGTGTTTCTTTGACTGCAACCTTATAAGAAAACTTCCCTCAAGGCTGACCAATAACGCCCCAATTTTATGGTCCTTATACTATTCTCAAGCGTGTGGGACTGGTAGCGTATCAGTTAGCTTTGCCCAGTCATTCTAAGCTCCATCTTGTTTTTCATGTCTCCTTCTTAAAGAAGGTGATTGGAACTAAGTGCCAAACTCAAACCAACCTTCCACAGTTGGAAGAAAAAGGCTCCATCTAGTTGTAGCCACAAGAAGTTTTTGACCAATGTTAATGTCGTCTGCATCAATGCACCATCAAGGAAGTATTAGTCCAATGGAAAGATACAACTCTAGCAGATGCCACTTGGAAACTAGCGACCATTCTGCAACAATTTCCTCATCTCAAGCCTTGAGGAGAAAGTTGTTTTTAAGGGGGGGGACATGTTAGAGACCTAACCTCCCTAACCCCTCACATAGGTAGAATAATATATTTCCATGTAATAAAGACCAATATTAATAAGGCCTCGCAATAAGGAAGAATAAGTCAAATGTAAGAAGACTTAGTAGAAGCTTCCGCTTCTAGGAGGATGTTCCTCTAGATTATTCTTTTGGATGGACATATTTAGTATAAATAGGAGTAGAGGGTATGTGAAGTTTTGTCTTGGATATTATTGTAATAGAGCTCTGCTCTGYTGGAGGTTGCCCCCTCRAAAAGGCAAGTGAACATCGTTATCACTAATCAAGGTGCTCYTTCTGGTGTTATTYTGGTATTGTTMTGGTTATATCATTGTTGTTCTRCCATTTCTRGCTAAAATATTGATGTTCTGCATACTATTTTATATCTGGAATACTAGAGATATATGGTTGAGATTACTTCTCACACTCACTTAAGATTTAGATTACATGTTGCATGTTCCTTAATTAACTCAATTAATTAATAAAAACAAATTTAGTTTAATTAATTCCTTTTAACTAAAGTAAACTCAAGGATATAATATTTTCAACAACTTCCACATGCTAGACACATGCCAATGCGGAAGTACCTGTCTGATGCTACCACTAACATCAACACTCCCTCTTAGCGAGGAGGGTACTTCTCCCACCTGGAGTTGGATCAATATTCGCTACCAGATCTGTTACCATGTCTGCTCTCCAATACACATGATTGGATGCTCCCTCTGACATAAAAGCTATCCCTGCCATCATGATCTAACCTGCCTCTCAAGACTCACTTCCTCTAAACATGCTCCTAGAAACCTCTTGCTCTTGAGCACCCTGCATGGCCATCTCATACCATGACTCCTTGAAAAAATTAGAAGGTTGTTGCTTCCCATCTAAACCTGAAGGTTGACTCCCTTTGAGCTGCTAAACCTTCGGAGCTACCTGCTCCTTGTTCTCTGTCATTGTTCTACTTGCTACTAGTCACAAAGGCTGACCCTTTAGCATATACAAATTTCTCTATTTAACTCCAAAGACAACTGCTTTTTCTGAGCTAAATCCTCTGGAATTGATCAACGCCTTTCCATCTTAAAACGCTACGTAAAATCCCTTCTTCTCAATCACTGAAACTAAGATCACACTCCTCTTGAGTTGTGGCACCCATAGCACATTTGTCACTCTCAATGTGCCTACTGACTCCAACTGAAATGATATTGTTCAAGATCCCTTTACTACATGCTAAGTCCCCATACCAAGTTCCACATGCATCTCTGAGCTAGACTTTGTGAATCTCTTGAACAACTATCATGCTCCTATCACAGGACATGTGGCTCCACTATCTATCAACCATGTATCAGTTGATATGATGCCCAAGGAAGTGTAGGAAACAAGTAATAACTTTGTCTATTCAAACTTCTTTCAAAACTCATCTACTTGAGTCTTTGTTGTCGTAACTACCTTTGGTTGCATTTCATTCCCCCCCTTCTTCCTGTGTGGACATTGACCTGCATAATGTCCAAACCTATGACATGCAAATCATTTGAATTTGCTCA
This sequence comes from Picea glauca, assembly GCA_000966675.3. Taxonomy (NCBI): domain Eukaryota; kingdom Viridiplantae; phylum Streptophyta; class Pinopsida; order Pinales; family Pinaceae; genus Picea; species Picea glauca. Next base: position 34,430 of record JZKD02S0339975.1, on the reverse strand, counting down.
TGTCCTTCTTATTCTTTCCATCTTGAGTGATTGACTCTCCACTGGCAATCTTCGTGAACTCGCCCTTCCTTGCATGACTGGAAAGAGCAAGGTTTTCATCATGGCTACTCTTCAAACCATCCTTGGACTCTAATTGAGTCTCCTCCCGAATACAATTAGTCTATAGTCTATCAAAACCTGACATTATCTCTCGTGTAGAGATCCCCTGCATAAAAGGTTCCCAAGACTTGGGAAGACCTCTCAATGCTACATTCACCAACTCGACATCTGGTACTATCTCACCAATGGTTGCAAGTTGATCTCAGATCTATGTGATCTTCATAAGATAGTTCACAATTGTGTCCTCATTGGACATCCTGATAACTTGAAGTTGGTGCTTCAAATGTAACAACCTTCCTATATTCTTGTTTTGGTATAGACCCACCAGAGCATCATAAATTTCCTTGGCAGATTTCTTCTTAGCGATGTGCGGTATCAAGTGATCCTTTATGAATTCTAGCAACACCTACTTGGCCTTCACTTCCTTCTTCTCGTGAGCTGTCAATTCCTGCAGATTAGTAGGACTTGCAACCGCAACCTCAATATACTCTTTGAGGTCATTCTCCTCCAATAGAAGAAAAATCCTCGACTTACACACCCATAAGTTGATTTCCCCTTCTAACATGTCCTCAATCTTCATTGTGTTCACCATTGTGTCTCAAAGGATGACCCCCTCTCTTCTTCAAAGCCTTGGCTCCAATACCTAATCTGACAACCCTCTGTTGAAACTTCCATTTACTATCTTGTATGACCTTGTACGCGACTGTCACCACTATGACTCGGGTATGTTCACAACTATCACCACTGTGACCCACATACACCTCTTTACATCTACAAAAACCATGTTCTGCCTTAGTACTATTGTTTCCCTGAAATTCGTCCTTTGATTTTCGCCTCTTGGTTATAGATCTTCTTGCAACTATTGAGACTTGTGCTCTTGGTTTCCTCCCTTCAGAGACCTATCTATGATACAATGTTGATTTATCTCTTAGACTCAACCCTTGGTATCCTCTAATACCATGTTGATATTCATCCTCTACTCAACACACGACAATTAGCTCAAAATAAAATTACTTTATCTGCTAAAAGCACAGTTGAGTAATCAACTAAACATGTAGCAGAAGCATAAACTAAGAAACCAAAACATCACACACAAGTCACCAATATTTTTGGGTATAAACCCCTCAAAAAAAAATTAGAAGGAAAACCAGTTCCAATATGCTTTTATTAAGATCAAATTAGGGCTTCCATAACAGGGAAAATGGCCCACTAAGAGAAATATACACTGTAGACAAACCTGGCAATGCATGTGTTGTTGTATGACCCTATACTAGCATGTTTCCCAAGGTGTACATGGTTGTCCTTTGACAAACCAGCCTACACATGTGACTGTCTCCATTGAGACCCACCTACATGTATGAAAAACCCATACATAAACTTTCGTATGGCTCTGCGCTTCACTATAGCTTCTTTTTCTAAAACCCACCTGTGGCTGCCTCTGCTCTCTCTTCTCCTTGACTTGTATGACCTCTAGATGGAAGTCCCTCTCCACCTATACAATATCTTGAATCACGGTCCTTTGTAATCTAAACCTCTATGCATCAATACTTGGATGAAATCTCTTCACCCAACTTGTGAGATCTCGTCAGTTTATTGTAATCAAAAGTCCTTTGTTTCTACACTCCTCACACTAGCAAAAGTCCTTCTTTGCTTCTACACTCCTCGCACTAGCAAAAGTCCTTCTCTATTATCCTCGACCTTGATCTCTCACCAAAGTCTCTCGACCTCAACCTCTTGTAAAAAAGTGTCTTCCTCCTTCTCATAGCCTTGCTTTTATAATCATGAGTTGCAATCTATTTCTAATCTCCAAAGTGATCTATGTCTGAGATTACTTCTCAGAGTCACTTAAGATTTAGATTACATGTTGCATGCTATGCATGTTCCTTAATTAAATCAATTAATTAATAAATATAATTTTACTTTAATTAATTCCTGTTAACTAAAGTAAAATCAAAGATAAAAGATTTTCGACAACTTCCACATGCTAGACACATGCCAATGCAGAAGTACATGCCTGATGCTACCACTAACATCAATAGAAGTCATGTGACAGACAAAATACGATGAGTTTGTGGTGGGTGCACATATGAGGTGCATCGCAGGAGTTGCAAAAGTTGTTACAATGAAAAAGTCTTGGTGTTATGAATCTATGTATGAGTGTCTTAGTGAGGTGAGTCATGTGATTATGCCCAAGTTGTAAACCGAGTCGATATTGCTCATATTGTAATTGTTTAGCAATAATAAGACTTAGCCATGTCTTAGGCACCTTTTGAGTTGCTCGCACTATATTTGTGTGTCTCTTGTTTGTTTTGTAAGTGTTCTCTTTGTTTCATGGATGTATACTTAAACAACTAAGTGTTAAGGTTGTTAACAAATTGTCTAAATATACAAGAGAGTTTCACTAGAGTAGGAGTGTGAATCACTCGTAGCCTAGAATGGAGTATGGGTATGTTTTAGGTGAAGAGGCCTAGTTCTGATGAAGTATTCTTGGTGTTTCCAAGTAGCCAACTGAAAAATATTATGGTGTTGCATACCCTCAAGAGGTACACGATCACAAGATTCAGGTAGGAATCCTGTGGGGACATGACATATGGTATCAAATCATGTTCATCATAGATTTTGAAGAAGGGTTGGTGAGATCTTCACCACTATCTCGACGATAGATGGTATCAGAGCTCGAAGCACACTCTACCACTATGGTGGTGACAATGGTGATAGAGTGCAACAAGAAGGCAATTTGTTGCAGAGACAGTTCAGTGGGAACGTTCGTAGACTTGGTGAATAGTTCAGTGGAGCAAATTGGTTCATCGCAAAGACTTTGCATATGAATTATGAAAAAGGTTTTGGTTGATGGTGCGGTGGATGTTTGGTTTGAGCGCACACCTTGTATAGACCGAGAGCAGATTTTGTTGCAAAATGAAGCAATTGGACACGGTGGGTGATCGCAGAACTCATCGCAAAGTTCATCATAGGAATTGTCGCAGAGTCATCATTGAGGCAGTTTGGGCGCAGACTTGGTGAAGGCTCGATAAGGTGGACAGACCTTTCGTAGAGACAGTCTGGGCACATACTTAGATGGTTTGACTTGCGACAGAAGTAAGTGTCATACCTGTGTGCACACCTTGAGAAGACCAAGGACAAAGCTCATGGGGTGAATCAAGCACTTGGGAAAGGAAAACGAACGCAAGACTTGTCACAGATCTAACCGCAGAAGTGATTGGGAAGGGGAGCAGTTATGGGTTGCAACAAGTGGAAGCACTTAGGTGAGTTGGACGACTTGAGGTGACCTAGAGAAACTTTGCATCAAGGCAGTTGGTTGGGCACATTTTCATCATGACATCTTTGTGCCATGCATCACCGAGAATAGTAGTTGAGTTGAGCTAGGTTGTTGGACGAGTGGGTAGACCGCAACCTTCAGATGAGGTAACTCTTCACAGAGTTACACAAGTCACTTAACATCAATATGACTTGGAAGTTGAGTAGTGTGTGCATGGTGCCTTGAAGCGAAAGCAATTAAGGTGCAGAGATGGCAGGACATTGGAGATGAGTTTGGCCGATTGCATGGGAAGTTTGGGACTTAGATGTATTTTCGAAGTGGAAAAATGGACTCATCCTTGTATCATAATGAAGGTGCCATGCATATTTTTGGAGTTGTGCACGATTATTGGGGGGAGTTCATGCGAAGATTTGGTGGCTTGGGTAAGTGGAGGTCGAGAACAACATATTTGAACCATGCTTGCAACCAAGAATGTCGTTGGAAAGGTATGATTAGTTTTGAGTTCTTGCATTTCCTAAGTGTTGCGGTGAGTTCTTTGAAGGGAAGTCAGATGACTTGGTGGTTCAAGTGTAATCCATTTCCACGGTGAAAATTGATAAACTTGAGGGTGGCTCAAGTGGTACAGATTTGAAGAAGTCATGTAGTAGTTGGGACACATTAACTTGGGCGAATATGTAGAGAGCTTGGGGTGACCTACTTGGATGTGTCCTGTGGTGTACTCATGTAGATTTGGATGTAGCTATGGAGGTGACTTGAGGAGTTTCCTAACTCTTGGACGAGGTACCTTGGTGCCTTAGCTAGATTTTTTGGGTCATGTGATGACTTGACAATCATAAAAATAGTGCCAAAGTTTGGACACTTGTAGGAGGTGCAAGGTAGTTTTGTTCTAGGAGATAGATGTAGTCAACAAAGAAGTCAACCAAGAATTGTTGGCAATCACCCTGAATGGGAAAAACACAGACCAAGTGACTTGGGTGATGTTCACTTGCCTTTGGTATGGGACATTGGATGAGGCAGAGCATACGTTGGTGACTTGTGGATGATTGTGAGATGACTTAGAGATTCATCGGGGTCATTGGTTGAGGTTGGTATAAGTATTGGTTCAAATGTGCCTAAGGCATGGAAGTTCTTTGATGTGACTCATCCTATTTGGAGCAATTTGGACAATTTTTTCAGACATTTTGAGGAGTGTAGGTGTGTTGGCCACACTCATCACAAATGTTGAGTTGTAGATAGGTGACTTGACAGAAGGAGGTGAGTTGAGAACTTGCCTTGGTTTGGAGGATTGTGTGGACATGCATATTGTAGCCTTGGTTTGGAGGATTGTGTGGACATGCATATTGTAGCATGGAGAAATTACTTGGGCATGGG
>JZKD02S0339931.1:0-19163 GCA_000966675.3 Picea glauca | reverse complement strand
CTTAGTCTTTTGGTAATTGTATAAGAACCTTTCTAAGTAGTTTCTAAGCTTTCTTCTTTTGATTGTTGTATTTTGAATATATCATTCCTAGCATCCCTAGGTCTGCAGTAATCCTCGTATTTCTGGAGGAAGGTCTCCTTCATACCATCCCAAGACAAAATTATGTCTTCCCCTAAGCTCATGAACCACCGTAGTGACGAATATTTTAGTGTGGCTGGGAAAAGTTTTAATTTTTGAGCATTATCTGAGTAGTTATAGCTCCTACACAATATCTCAAATTCAAATAAAAACGAGTTAGGGTCTTCTTTCGACATACCTCTAAAATGAGGAAGTGAAGATAATGGAATGTTCTTCATAGCAATGTATTTATCCATATCCAGTATGGGGAATCCAAATGTCTTTGTTTCATTGGTTGTGTTTCCCTCTTCTTCTGCCATGTTTCTGAGCACTCTATAAGGAGGTGGTGAATTTTTTCCACTGAGTGATGATTCCACGACCGAGTTATCTGGTATCTCTGGTTGTTCCAAGGTTTTGTGTGGTCTTCCAACAGCAGATCCAGCCTCTTCTATTATCACCTCTACTTCTTTTCCAGTTTCTCTTCTAGATGGGGTCGCCAGTGATGCCTCCTTTTCTTGCTACCTTATGTTTTTAATCTGAACAATGGCTTCGGATCTAGTGCCTTTTGTTGTTGTTGAAATGGATGTCTTTGATCTCTCTCCTCTGAGAATTTTTCCTGCACGAGTTTTTGATGAATTAGTATAATGGGGGGGGGGGTTCTTTGTTGTTTGTTTTTCTGGTTTTTCTGAGATTTTAGGAGCAACAAATTTCCCTTTATTATCCCTGTACCTACTCATAAAAAAAAATGAAATTAATGAAAATGCAAATTCCTAATTAGAGGTAGGAGGATAACCTAACTTTGGAGCAACCCCACCAAAGTGGATGTGTAGGTTCTTACCTTTCATCTTACCGTCTTCTCCCCACCCTCATATTATTCTCAAATCCAATCCAATACTTCATCAAACCAAAAAATATGCTACCTGTTACTGTTTAAAACTCCCCGGCAATGGCGCCAAAATGTTGGTGCGTAAATATTTTCACTGTATATCTCACACTCATTTAAATGTCAATCTTGGATTCGTGATCGAAAGAATCGTTACACCATATGTGCCGAGAACAAGTAACCTATCTAAGTCTGTTTCATATAGGAAATAATTAATAACATAAAAATTCCATTTCGAAGATCTCTAAATACTTCAAAATATCCTCTGAACCTGAAAGAGAAATCTGATAATGAAACTTAGACAAAGAGTTAATCAAAGAGATGTTGTACCAAAGAAACAAGTATGTTCATTATAGGAACTTGTATTGAAAAGATGAACTTTAAGAAGCTTGTCTCCTGTAGTAATTAAAACAATCAACTCCAAGCATTCTTGAAACAAAAACCAACTTCAACTTCATGTAATTCAACCAAACCAGCACAAGGGGAATTCTGTATAACTGAAAGACTTTATTACATCACATGAAGATGAAAGATAAATTCTCTTGGTCCCTTGCGAAACTACAATCATAAACTTAAAATATTAGTCCCACACTTCAAATTATGAGATAGCTACCTTCAACATTGGATAATAAAATATATATTCGATATAGCACTTGCCTATACACACCAATCCAAAATGATTAACTCAATGCTAAATCCTGAGAATGAAATAAAGACTAATCACACACACACACACACACACACTGCTGCAAATTATCCACACAAAGACATAGAATGTATACAATGAGGTTTACCTTATTTGGGGCGGTGGGCCCTTTCCGACCCAAAAAGGAACCTCTTAAGGAGTTAACAGAATAAAACTTTCACGCACATCCAAGAATTGACATAAAATATCTTTTGTATTAATTCAGTTGGTAAATTGGATCAACAGTCTTTTACTTCATACATGACGAAGACAAGTATTGTTTCATTCTTATCATATATTTCTTACATTCCTCTCTACACAACATTCCTTATATAAGGTAAGCCGATACTACCAATATTTATGGATAAACATTAAACAGTTCCAGAAATTATAGAATTAATATTTACACCGAATTTTTAGGAGTTGACTCCATCCTCATGACACGAAGTGCATGAGCGACAGAGTCTCTTGCAACTAGAGAACTGACTCGGACGCTTCTATCCAACTATCTTCTTGAAATCTCCACCATTATCCAGGTCCAACTGGCACATCCCGAAACAAAGGTTTTGGTACCTGATTACACACAGTCATGAGTCTGGTACTAGAATAGAACAGAGCAAGGAGTATCGAAATAACGCACGTCTTGGTACCAGAATGGAGTTAGTACCAGATCAAAACTATCTTGGGTACCAGAATGGATTAAATATCGGATTACATGGTGTTTGGTAGTGCTGGATAGACTGCTCATAAATCAATTTATTAGAACTATACAAAATAAACCACTTTCAATGAAATTAATTTAAGAAAGTTAAACAAACATGCTTTAAATCACCAATTACCTCTTGTAGATATGACATAACTATTAGGCATGTGTTTTGGGAGGGAATAGTCCAGTATAGGTTTATAACAAATGCAAAAAGACTTAGGTAGAGGGTAATATAGGGTATGATCTTATGTCAAAATGGAGACTCAACACTAAGCAAAAGACAAAACCAAGAAATAGCTTCAGAAGATGAAAATTCTAGAGCATTTGTCACAAAAATGGGTTAGCTCTCTGCTGTAAGGGTCACCAGAGCATTAGATCACTCTGTATAAGGATAAAGGGGAGTTCTATCACTCTAACCACAACAGGGGGGAGCGCTCTGCTTGAAAAACTTAGAAAAATGTCCAAAAACTGAAAAAATTAAGGAAATGCAGTCAATCGAGGTGATCCTGATGACATAAAGAGGCAATCAAACAAATATAAGAATAAAAAAGACAATGTGGAGAAGATCAAATCAGTGGGAAAAGGGCCAAAACAAGATCTGGGAATGGAAACAAAAATCAGATCTCCTCCCTAGTGGAGTCGCCAATTTCTGTTGTAGGTGAATCCCCCTGCGGACAAGTGGATTCCCTCTTGGTATCTAGACTCCTAAAACCAAGATAGAAAAGTTCTTAACATGGACACTAAACTCCTTTTAGATCTAATCAATCTAATAAATTAAAGATAAGGAGAAGGATAAGTACCTTATTGGCGACGTTTGTCCTTGCAAATTTTGGGCTGAGCTTTGATCCTGAGCTCCCTAATAGATCTTGCAAAGCAAACAAAAATACAATGGACTTCCTACTCTATTGATATTAGCTCAATCATAGATCCATCTATTGCAGACAAAATCATATGGAACAAGCACAAGATTAAAATAAATTGGCCAAGCATTGATTATGAATGAGAACAAGTAAAAGTACTTACAATCCTTTGAATGAAGGTGCAACAACTTCTTCTAGTCCTCCTTGTCCAACCCCTTTGCTCAAATAATATCCACTGATTTCTTTGATGATATCTCACTCATCAGATCATAAGTTTGATGTAATTCTCAATCTCCATTATACCTTTCACCATGAGAAGGTCTCCTTATATAACCTTGGAGAGGCTCAACCACTTGAGAAATCTTTGGGATAAGTTGAGGATTCCTCTCCTTCAGTTGAGGATCTTCCCTAAGATCATGCCTTGACCATCTATTTGAATTCAAATACCTTCAGGAGTTGAGGGATTCTTCCCTTATTTGCCTCAACAAACCCAGAATTTGCTAAAAAAAGGGCAGCGCTCCCCCAAAAGGGTGCACAAGGTGCTCAAACACTCCCCCAAAGAGGCTCAGGGAGCACCAACACCCCCTCATAGTGAGTAGGGGAGCGCTCCTCTCAAAAATTCATTTTTTAGTGGTTCTTTCAGTGGAAAAAAGTTTGTACTCCCTGTCAACTGATTTCTCTTCTTCCAGACTAACCTTTGAGGTGTCTTAAGTGTCTTTGTGATGTTGTTAGGGGAACGACATAGGAAATATGGAAGTATGATTTTTTTGACACTTGCAACACTTATAGTCAAGATGTGACACTTGTGGACAAGATGCGACACTTACAACACTCATAATGACGACACTTGCGACACTATTGAAGTGAGTAATTTTGAGGCGTAACACTAACCCATGGAAACTTCTCACCTCAAACATGCTCCTTGGTAATGACCATTCTTTGATTTCTCTCACCTTCTCTGGATCCATCTTCAATTCATTTGAAGAGATCACAAAACCCAAATATATAATTTATGTCTTCATAAATAAGTTTTCTTCAAGTTTATTAACAACTTTTTTTGTTGCAACCTCCTCATCACTAATGTCAAGTGCTTTAAATGTTCTTCCTTTGTTTTGTTGAAAACTAATATATCATCCATATATACAATGAAAAATTTACCTATGAAGTCTTTCAGTACTTCATTCATCAACATCATAATTTTTCTTGGAGCATTTGTCAATCCAAATGGCAAGACTAGCCATTCAAGAAAACCTTCATTTGTCTTGAATGGTGTCTTCCATTCATCTCCCTCTCTCATTCTTATCTGATGATATCCACTCTTCAAGTATATTTTTGAAAAATAGTGTGCTCCACTCAAACAATCCATCAAATCAGCCATCCTGGTTAAAGGGAGTCTATACCTAATGGTAATCTTGTTCATGGCTCTAGAATCTATACACATTCTCCATCCCCCATCCTTCTTTGGACTTAATATAGTTGTCACTACACATGGGCTTAGACTTTCACTATAGTTGTTCTAGTATCGGTAAGGATAACTCTTGGCTTCCTCACTACAACAAATTCCATTTCTTGATCTTTCTTGATCTCCTTCAAGAGTTCCTTCCCACTCATGAGAAGTATTATTGTGTTGTCTTCCTCCTTTTATTTCTTTTCTTCTATTCGCAGAAACATGTGGGTACTACCATTTTTCTCTAGAGTATAAGTATTTTTCCTCCCATCATGAATGATGTTCCTATCAAACTGCCATGGTCTCCCCAAAAAGATATGACAAACATCCATAGGAATTACATCACATAGAATGTCATCTTTATAACCTCCTATTTTAAATTCAACTTTACATTGTTGAATTACCTTTACTTGATTTCCTTTCTACAACCACGATACTTTATATGGGTTTGGGTGTGAATCTATCTCCAGCTATAGCTTCTCCACCATTTCTGTAGATACTAAATTATCAGTACTCCCACTGTCTATAATCATCTTGCAAACTTTGTCCTTTGTTTTACAAGCAGTTGTGAGAAACCTCGTTCGTTGAACTGAGTCTTATATTTCCTTCTCTGGCTTTAGAAGAACTTTCCTCATCATAATATTATGTCCTCCTTCAACTGATTTTTCTTCCACGTTGTTTTCGTCTTGAGAAATGTGTTCTTCTCATCCTCCTTCTTTCTTCCTCTTGGGGCATTCCCAAGACATGTGTCATGTCTTTCCACATGCATATAATTTAAATCCAGCTACTCTAGATTTTCCTCTCCCTTGAGGAAAATAATTTCTCCCACCAAATTCTCTTCTTCGGGAACTTCCTCCCCCTTCAAGGTGACCATATGATTTCTCAATATCATCTTTGGTTTTTGGTGCCTTACATAGACAATTCCCTTACCTCTATTCAAGTCTGTATCCTTAGAGGCATTATTTCAATTGTTTCTAACACACAAAATACAACTTCGAGCTTTTTCAAGCTCTGATACCACTTGATGCAAACCCCCCTTCTCTCCTTGGGGCTGCTCGACCTCCTAGTCAAGGATCTTCGATTCTCGGAGCTGAATCTCTCTCTGAAACCTTAATGGTCTCGCTTGTAATTAAACATGGACCCTTTTAGTCTTTTGGTGCATGTTCTATGACACCTGCAACCTCTCCCTTCATGTTGCTGAGCTATCAGGGTTCAGGTGTTAGATCCTTCTCCATTAGCTCTTTCATGTATGTGACCTTGGCCTACATCCACACATGATTTTGGGCACAATCAAGAGTGGTTTGGGATAAACCCGCTTTCCTCCCTGCAATTCACTACCAATCGCCACACGTCCCTTTAGCAATACCGTGGTTTTGATTACAGCCGGCTCTCAAATTTTTAAATTCTAAGAAATTTGTTTCCCTGCAATCTTATGTAACCATCGATCTCGCAATATTGGGTGGAGCCTCTTGATCAATGGTTCGAATATGCCTCCTTTCCCTCCTTCTCTCCATATCACATTCTTCTATATCTTAATGATTTGTTGACACGTGCCCCTTTCACATCAATGAACATTATTGATTTCTCCTTTCGGCCTTCAGGAGTTTGAACTCTCAACTCTTGATTTCTCCGTAGCGGCCATATTCCTAAATGGAAGATCTGCTGACACTTGTCATCCTCAAATCGACAACCCTAGTATTTTAGGACTCCAGACTTTGAAAATATCAACTCTCAACATCTCCAGAGTGCTTTTATCCAAATTTTGTGATCTGTTGCCACGCATCCCTCTGAATTTGATGGTCTAGATTCACTTCGGACTTTGGGTTTCAAAAATTTTCACTCCTCTTCACTTCAAATCTTTCGATTTACGAATTCTGAAGGATCCCCGTGACTAACTAGTGTATGAATTCTCCAATATCTAATGGTCTGAAATGATTCGTCTCCTCTTGGGTGAATCTTAACCCTTTATCTTATCCAACCATCAAAAATTCCTCTTCTAAAGGATTTCTCCCGCGAAATCCTCTGCACTTGTTCTTCCTTCGAACTTTGAATTCCTCAAAGATATTTCTTCGACACTTAGTTTATTTCTAGTCATATGCACTCCTTGCAACTGACCTCTGCACTACATTATGAAACAAACTGAGTTATTTCTCCAAAGTTTTCTCCAAGTCAAAGACTTTTCATATTCACTCCTTGTGTTCAATATGCACACTTTGCATACAAAAGTTCCACGCTATATCTTCTAAGCTTCGAGTCGAAAGACTCTCTCTCTCTGACTCCTTGTATTTGGTATGCACTCCTTGCATAAATTAAAGAAGAGAAACAATTGAAACTTATTCAATTATTCATGAATTCATTCATTCACCATGAACCTCATACATCCACAAAATTCATAACAATAGTAAAACTGTAAAATAATATCAACATTGTACAATTGGATAAATTCTCCTCTATTCTATTCATTCCAAAAAAACATGATTACAATTTCTATCTCTTACAAAAAATACAACGAAAAAAGATAACTTGTCTAAGGACCGAGAGCCTTCTTCGCTCCCCTTCCTCCTTTGTAAGTTATATCACCTTCTAATCTAGAAGTTACCTACTCAGCTTAATTAAATGAAACCTAATAACTAATAAGGGATAATATCCTACACATGTAATATTTTACAGTCGTGTAAAGATTTACAATGATCTGTTATTTAAAACGGTGGCCCGAATTTACATACAACTAATTTAATTAACAAGAAATTCAAAAAATATCCACATCGCTACCAAGATGGTTAAGAGTTGGTTTTGTTCTTTCAATGTGTTGAGGTGTCGATTTTGCTTCCACTTTCTCTTTTCTTAATTTGATAGGAATGCTATTGTATCAGAAGACTATGAAGCCTCTAGGTTCACTGTGGAACTACTCTAAAAACTATCAATACCCAACAATATTTCTAATTGGAAGGTTTTTGAAGGAGATGAACATATTGTAGATGTTTTAACTAATCAAGAGAATTTTAAAGAATTGGATATTGATGACGAGGTATTCCAAAATAAACTGGAAAAAACTGATTTCCATGAACATAAGAATGAAACAAATCACTCTAATAATAAACCAAGGTTTCACACGATACTGAAAGGGGTAGCCAATTTGGAGAATCTTTTCGACCCGAGGGAAATATTTAAAGGGTCAAAGAATACAAATACATGGAGTTCATGTCCTATATATGAGAATATAAATCTAGGAACCCAGAAAAACCCTAAGATTGTAAATCTAGGTAAACAGTGTCAAAAGAAGACATGATAGATTATCTAAAACTTTTTAGAGAATGTCAAGATGTCTTTGCATGGTCCTACCAATAATTGAAAACATATGAAACTCACATTATCCAACACACAATCCCATTAAAATATGGACTAAAACCCTTCCAAAAAAATATCAGCAAGTACCATCCATCTTTGGAACCCCTGATGCATCAAGAGCTAAAGAAATTGTTAGATGCTAAGATTATCTTTCAGGTTAGACACTCTTCCTGAATAGAAAATTTGGTTCATATCAAAAAAATGTATGGGGAGATCCACCTATGTGTAGATTTCATAAACCTCAATAGAGTGTCAGAAAAAGATTACTACACAGTCCCACCCATGGAACATCTCTTGCAGATTGTGTCTGGTTCTACAAATTTTTCCCTTCTAGATGTCTTCTTAGTTTATAATCATGTCCTACTTTCAGAGTAAGACCGATTGAAAACTACCTTTCGAAACAAGTGGGGAACTTTTTCTTATAAACGCATGCCCTTTGGGTTGATTAATGTAGGGGAAACCTTCCAAAGGACCATGGACATAGCTTTTCGTGGATTGATTAATAAATGTGTTGTAGTATACTTGGACGACATGACTGTGTATTCAAAGAGAAAAGAAGACCACATCCAACATCTAACCTAGATTTTTGAAAGGCGTAGGAAATATGGAATATCTTTAAACCCTAAGAAAACTATATTTGGTGTCGAGGAAGGGAAACGGCTAGGTCATATTATATCTCCAGTAGGATTTTCTATAGATCCCGAATGAATAAAGGCAATAAATCAACTTCTCTTTCCCCATAACAAAAATGCTATACAATCCTTCTTTGGGAAAAATAATTTTGTGATAAAGTTCACGCCTGATTTCACTAAAACTGTCAAACCCATACAAAAAATGATTTGTAAGGACACCGAGTTTAAGTGCGCTGACGAGGGAAAATATTCTTTCAGCAATATCAATACTGCAATCTCTCAAGCTCCGATGCTGTGAAGTCCTAACTTTAGTAAAGATTTATTCCTCTATACTTTCTCCTCCAACCAATCCTTAGTTGTAGTATTGACTTAGAAGGATCATGACACCAATGAGGCACTGATATCATTTATGACCAATAACCTCCAAGGGGTCGAATTGAACTACCCTACTATAGAAAAACAGGCTTATGTTGTGTACAAATTAGTAAAACATTTTAGATCTTACATCCTAAAAATTCACACCAAAGTCATCATGCCTCATCCCATAGTTAGATACCTATTCACTCAACATGATATGGGTGATAAAAGGGGAAATTGGATGGAATTTGTCCAATAATTTGATCTAGATATAAAACCTGCCAAATTAGCTAAGGGACAAGGATTGTGTAAACTGGCCACAAAAGCCTAAGGTCTAATAAATGAAGACCCCGGGTGGGAATGAATTAGCATTATGGTGTAGTGAATATTTATAGATTTACCTAGGGAAGGAATCTCGGTATGGAAAATGTATTTACCTCTTGCATCATGAGACTTTCCTAGAAAACCTAAGCCCTAAATAAAGGAGAGCTCTCAGGCTAAAATATTTGTAATATCACCTCGTACATTCAGTACTTTTCTACGTAAAGTATGATGGAGTTCTTTTGAGATGTCTCGAACATGGAGATGAAGAAAAGGTTCTCAGGGAGCTCCATGATGGTCCTTCCAGTGTACACTTTACAGTAGATACCACAACTCACAAAATATTAAGAGTTGGTTATTATTGACCAACTCTATTTAGGGATTCTCATACATACGCTAGAAACTATAAATCTGATCAAATGGGCATTGGTAGAGAAAAGAGGGAAGTTTTCCCACTCCAACCAGTGACCATATCCAGACCATTCGAGAAATGGGGGTTAGATGTCACAGGGGAGATTACCCAGAATTATTCGAAACAACATAAATACATACTAACGGCTACAGACTGTTTTACAAAATGGGAAGAGGCCATCCCTCTGAATCACGTGAATGAAAAGGTTGTAATCTAGTTCATAGAACAACAACTGATCATAAGGTTTGGGATTCCTTCCATTCTCATTTTTTACAATTCTTCCTACTTTTCTTCTACTCTATTAAAAAAGTTTTCTCTCGATAAAGGAATCATAATAAGATACTCTGCAAACTACTATCCACGGGGAAATGGGGTGGCATAATCAACTAATAAAAGCTTAGTGAGGATCTTGAAGAAACTAGTTGTAGACAATAAGAGGAATTGGCATAGCTCACCTCATAGTGCCTTATGGGTAGATAGAGTAACAGCCAAGGAAGATATAGGAAACTCTCCATACTTTCTTGTATATGAACAAGAATCCATTCTACCAAGTGGGTTATATCTTCCATCGCTTCATCTTCCTAAGGGTTCAAGAGGAAAACCCTCATCATTTATTCAACAAAGAAGTGATACCCTCCTCATGCTTGAAGAGGAAAGGGAGAAAGAAAAATCTAATCTCATTTCTCATCAACAGATAGTTGAAATATGGTTTGGCAAGCATAAGGCCAAAGAGAAGAGTTTTGAAGTAGGAGACTTAATCCTAAAATGGGATAGAGAAAATGAACCTAAGGGAAAACATTTGAAGTTTCAGAATCTATGGCTCGAACCTTTCTAGGTATCCAAGAAAATTGGGGCAGGCATGTTTCAATTAAAAAATATGAGGGGGGGACCCGACACCCTCCCAGTGAATGGAAAATCCCTAAAACAATATTTCATTTAAAAAAAATGTCTTCTTCATGTTTCTTTTAGAATACATTTTGATTAGGATAAATGTGTAGGTTTAGGGTAGACTGATTGCAGATTGATTTTTATTTTTGTCTTTTCTTTTTCCTGGTATTTTCCTGTAATAAAGTAGTGCTTCATAAATCATTGGTCGAATTTAATAAATATGGCATAGAAAACTCTACTCCTAACTTACGGTTACATGAAACATAAGAAACTCTTGGCAATTACAAATTTCTTCAAGGATATCTATATCTTGTCTTTGCAAAAAAAACAACCTTGGTAAGTGATGAAGTTTTCTCCTAGTGGTCTGGTAAAGCCCAAAGGGAAAGGGGCAAGTTGGAAAGGATCACATATTCATCTAGATAGAGATAGGAATAATTTCACCTTAACTTTCACCTTCCAGATAATAGACATCCTCCTCTCCAAATCACTCTAGGAATTTCTGCCGGAAATAAATCAATAATATTAAATGAGTGGAAAGTTTAAGAGGGTATGCAGATAACTTCGTCGGGGCTATGGGAGCTCACTGGTAGTGTATCAAGGTATATGAAGTTGGGGTGACTCCGTTATGCCTATGGATGCTCGTTGGCAGTGGAGAAACATCATAGTGAGGGAATAATGATAACTAAAATGACCTTGAGCTAGTGAATTTCTTACCTGAATATTCTCAAAGAGGGGGCGTGGGTCACAGTCAAGAGGAACAAAGGTGGTATAAGGGCTGAAATCCATAGGAAGACCCGAATTCATGAACCAGGTAAATTCTACATGCACGGATAGGAAATACTTTGATAAAAGTGAAGCCAGTTAGTTTCTCAACAAACTTTTGCACAAGGTAAGCCCGAAGGAAGGAGCAAAGATTTTGTTTTCGCCAAGAGAATCACCATTTTTTGAGCACTCAACACACCCTAAAAGTTTTTTGAAATTTTTTCTCTTTTTGGGTACCACTTGTTTTATTTTCTTCTTTTTCAGTTGAGTCTGATGTGTAGCGATCATTAATTTTTGTTTCCATGTCTCATCATTGATCATTATCAGATTTATTTAGACTTGTCAAATTGAAACATTTTTTTCTCTAAAAATAACTTGGCATTTAACTAAGAATTCAAAGATAAAATTGTTCCCCACATACCTATTTTCAACATCAAGGAAATCCAAGAAGAAAAAATGACCATGTAGTGACAATAATCTTCGATCATGGATGTATCATTGGCATTGGGAAAAAATGAAGGAATATTTCTTTGGTTGTTCACAAAGAAGACATGCAATGGTTGATATCCCATCGACATTGGTGAAATATGAGAGGGGTAAACATTGACATGGGCCATGGAGAAACTTCAATAAGTTATTACTGATGCATTTGTTCGGGGTTGGTGAAATATCAAATATTTAAATCATGGAAATTTTTTGCGTAGACACATCATCGATCACTGATCACTGATGCATGTTCAACATCGACAAGTTTCGAGGGGGTTAATCTAGGAACACTTGTTTAAACATATCATCGATCGTCGATCCTTGATACTTTTTTGGCATCAGAAGGAAAAACTTTTTTTTTTAAATTCTTATCTAATAGAAATCCCTGATTCTGAATAAACTCTTAAACGAAGAAGCCAATTTCAAATGCCACGTGTCTTTGACACATAGGAATTTCCTACGACCTAGTTTCATCTTGAGTCACCTTAGGTTTTCCCGTGTCCTAGTCACACTTCCAGGTCATCATTTCCACATGAGCATTTTATGGAAATATGGATCGACATTGGAGATTTTTCCGAGATAAATCAATGAACATTGTCTAAAGAAAATCATGTTCCACCTGTTTAAATTAGCGGAATGATGGGATGTTTTCAGCACAAAATAAGATTGGATTTTTCCATTTAATAGGCTAATTAATGTTTCACTCCACATACATTTCTACACCATGCATTGATTGAATAAAAGGAATTTGAAATCATCGATGAACCACAATGTATCTCACTCCTACACTGCCAACCTACGATTGCATTTAATCTCGAGCATAACGTGGATCTGGCGATAGATTTTGTAGAATCACACTTACACCCTGAATTGAAGAACTGATGTGACAAGGTAAGTATTCTCTGCATTTAAATCACTAAGAAAGTATTGAACCCAAACATTCTTCACAGAAGTTTCTCATTTGCAGAGAAGTCGAAGAAGTGAAAAGAGTGTCTCAAGAGTTGCACTTGATTCTCATAATTTCAAAACCAAGTTAAGCTAGTGCGAAGAAGAGGTATGTGTTAATTTTCTCATTTTGGCGGTCACATTTTATTTATATATCAGTATTCTCTCTGCAACATGGTGTCTAACTCTGCTCTCTTTGCAGAAAATTTCCTCCAAGGAAGATAACAACCAGATGCTTTCTAAGGGCACCAAAATTAAAGGAAGCATAGGTCGGTGAAGGATATTCTCCTAGCACTACAAGGCAGTTGGAATTTTCTACTAGAGCAGAATAGATCATAAAAATGTCAACTAAGAAGGCATTTTCTCATCCCCCCTCTTTTTGCGATACAAAAGAAATCATTGGGTCAAATATAATTCTCCTGCAATGGGGATATTTGTTTAACAAAATTAATAAGGAAGATTACTGAGAATTTATTCCTCACAGTGACCCATATGTAAGGGTGCTCGACAACTAGGTTTTTCTGAACATACGATGGTCATTCTTGCATATGGTAAGCTGCCGAACCTAAGTCTTTCCCCGTATTGAGACTCTGGGGTGGATAATTGATCATACATACGTGATGAAGTGCCTAGTCAATGATGAGAATGGCGGAAGTGTCATTGTTTTTCTCTCGACAGAGGTCCACAAATATTACAAGATTAGGAACCTGAAGGAGTGGTTAAAAACAAATTTCGTAGTGAAGTTCTATGAGTTCAATGACACCAGTCGATTAATGGCCTCCTGGTGGAAGGAAGATAAAAAATTCAGAAACAGGAGCAATGGTTGGTATAGGACAACAAATCTAAAGGAGCCATACATATATTTAATGGCTCTAATCTACGGATTATATGGCAAGAGATATTGAGCTAAGTTCTCGGAGGCATGGATTCCCCTAGCATACACTGTGGCCATCTATGGGAGTAGCTTCAACTAGGGAGAAATAATTTCTAAGCAATTGAGCACCAGGAATGATTTTAAGGATGTAAATTTATTTTAAAATGTAGAAACCTTAGCGAATCTTACTAATCCTTCATATGTCAACTATAAATATTTCACGATATTTTTGTAAAAATATTCAAATTTATGAGTATTTTATATACTTTTTATAAAACTTTGGTGATTTTTAACGCAAAATAATTGTATCCTATAGGATTTGGGTGAATAATTTTTAAAATAACGAATCTCATTTTTGAAAAATACATGGAAACATAGCCCATGAGCGAAATTTAGCCCCTAAAATCATCCCTGTTGAGAACCAGCATATTGCAAGCTCAAACACCAAGCAATGAAGAGGCACCCTATTTTCACATGGCTTCATATATCCTAGCCTTGATCTGCGAAAGGAATGTCTTCACTAGCATGAATCTAAGATGGTGTGTCACGGAGCTACCTATACATATATACTTCAACATCCTATTGTAAAACATCTAAAAAAATATTATGCTATCATCTGCGGTTAATTCACATCTCGGATCTATTTTATTATTTTCATGAAATAATTCCCAAGACTTTATGTAGTGGCCAAGAAAATGATTTCAAAAGTAGGCCATTGTTACCTAAATGAAACCACGAATTATATCAGGGTGTTCAGGGCTAGTAACACACCACATTTACTCCCCTCTCACATCCCATACCATCTCGTTGTAGGAGAAATATGTTACCAAACCATCCTGCAGGGCTATAATTCCACTTTGGTTAAAGACAACAAACGATCGTTCATACCCTATGGTTTCCATGTAGGGTTTTGCATAGTGAAGGATACTTTGCAAGATAAACAAGAGGGTTTGAGCAAGCTGGAATACAACTTCCCAAAAGGTTAATTTTGCAAACATGACCCTAAAGGCCTAGTTCTTCAACATGCATCACAAGTCTCTTACTTCTTTCCATACACACAAGATAAGTTTGAAGATGAGATCTTTACAGAATGTGATTACGAATGGGAGGAGGTACTACACATAAAAGCTAACCCAAATACGACTAGTTTCATAGATATGAGTATGGATGAGAAAGTCAAAATGATAGAATAGACGGCTCAAGAAGCCGTCAATATTAGAGAATAAAACAAAACATCAAACATCAAAGAGGATTTAAAGAGGGGGATGTTGTTATTAGATGAATCCAAAAAAGTCATTTAGCAATTAGAAAATGATCCTCAACTATTATAACCTATGAGGATCACCCTGGCTGACCCAATCAACATCAGAGAGGAGATAAATGGCTCAAAACCAACCCCACTAGAGGAATCCGTCGATCTGGAAAACCCTAGAGTTTTTTCACCACATGCCAGATCATCGGTGACTATTCCAACTCAGCAAGAGATTCCAAGAACACCAGGTAAAAAGGGTGTGCCTAATATTCTCTTTGATCTACTTACTATTTATGATGATGAAGAGAGCTTGAAGGTCTTGATTATAACTCTGGTACCAATAACAAAGGAGAAAGAACCAAGGGGATTATCTACTCCAACTACTGATGCATAAATTATAAAACCCTTGCATGGAAGCCATGAGGGAGAGAGTACCTTAGACACTAAATGTCTCAACCTATCGGGGACCCTGAAAGAAAAGTCCAGGGATGAGATATGTTCTAGTGAACAAGAAGAGGAATTTAAATAGATAGAAATAAACATAGAAACAGTCGATCACCAAGTAATTTTTGAGCATGTATATCTCTATCCAATTAAGGTCGATACCCCACCATCCGATGAACACCAAATGGAGGTCGGGTCATTGGAACATACAAAATTTTCCCCTGTCAAAGAAGTACAAGATCTGGTTCTAGATAAGATATATAAGCAGGAAGCCTGGGAAACACTCTGACATCGGGATACCAACAAATTCCTGAGCTTGTGGATGGGTTTGATGATATACAGGAAATTTTTTATGACGGGAAGAGGAAATCCATAATGAGGAGAACAACCAAGAAAAGGAGGCTCATGTTGAATAGCATAATTCTTATCACCACAGAAGATAAGTTGCTCAGCATAGAAAATGAAAAGACATTTGAGCTAATAGGCACAGGGATGGCTATCAATGATGCCATGTTGGATCGAGAAAATCTATATGAAAAGGAACTAGTTGTCGCAAAGAAGGAGATATACCATCTGCTCCATCTCGTGAAATATTACCAAAACTCAATGCAAGCAATAGTTTTTCTAAAGAGTGAATTCTGAGATGCATATACACAATTCACGAGTGAAAGACATCTCTTCACTGCATGTGTATACTATTTTCAAGAAGACACTCTCATGGCATTGGAAAACTATAAATACATGGAGAGATGATATGAAAAGGCATACCACTTTGTAGAAAAAATCGATTATATCAGTGCAGTATAGAAGGGCCAAGATACAAAGGAGCATGGCATCTGAGTTCTAATGGATGGAAACATCTCTCGGATTAGGAAGGCATCTAAATATTGGGAAAGTATGGCCCATGAACTTTAGAGAGACATACATGTTAGGTGGGTCGAGTGAAAAATAAGCTGGGAAAAGATCAATTGGGAGATGAAATACATTGGCCTCCCAGAGTTCGGCTCACTCGAAGACATTGTCGACTTGCATGACATAGTCATACGACATGTAGAACAAGACTCATTGCAGGAAGTAGATATCGCACATGTGGCAAGCATGACATTGGGTAAGGTACAAAGGTTTATGGAACATCTGATCAAGGCTCATTTATCTCTGCAACATTTAAGTGCCAAAGTAATCAAATATAGAGATTGGGAAATAGAGATGAAGGAAACCCTTTCAACACCGATGGACCAACATAGATACCCATATGCTAACACATGCGAGGATATCCTCTTCAAGTGGTCAGAATACAAGAAGAGTCATCCAATCTAGTAGAACCACTAGATGATATCAAGAGAACAAAGAGATCAAGCACCATGTGTCACTCTTTTGTTTTACTTAACACAAACTTTTAATAGTTATTTTAGGTTAGTGATTCTTTATAAATAGGAGGATTGACCTTTTGGGAATGGTCGATGGTTTTTGGAAAAGACCCTCTTTTTGAGAATTGTAAATAATTATTTCTGAGTAACTTTAATTAAGAAGTTATGTTTAGAACTAGAGACAAAATTTTGTTTTTCATCAAAGGTTTTATGCGATTGGACTGAGGAGGAACTACTTCCATGTTTTAATTTAGTAGTTGATGTTGTAACGAGTAAGGGTTTATGAATCTACTTATAAGCTATTATTTTCAATACTTTAACAGTTATTTTGTTCTAAATGATGAAAACCAAATCGTTGCGTTAATATGTGATTGATGGTAGAGCTAAGGAGACTATTTTTCTTGCACTTATCTTATTGCATGCGTATTTTCTTTCCATAATTGTATCTCAGTTACGGTTGAAATACTAGCAAGTTAATGTATTATTACTAGACTTCTATTAGGTGTGGATATCGTTGCATGCATTCCAGAGCACAAGGGTTATCCCAGGCTCACCATTCCTCAGTAGTTAATATTTCCATCTATCACTTGGTTTACACCTTCACACCTTACTTTATCAAACTCATCTAATAAGAGAAAAGACAAAAAAAGAAACGTTTAATCTGAAGGAGGAAATTTCAAAAAAAGATATCATGTCAATCACTAAGTAAAGCCCATCAGTAAATTGGCTAGATCGAAGTATCTAGAGAACCATTCCACCCATCAAATGCTACATAGTCTAATTTGTCCTATAAGGCGGGTTTGGTTCCTACTATTGAGTTAAATGAATCTTAGACCCCTGAACAGGTGGCAGAAAAGAAAGACAGTAGATCAGAAGATTATATTAACCTGTTGCTTGAGCAAGCTCTCACGCGACATAGGGACGAAATGATGGAGAAGTTTGCATAAATTCTTCAACTCCTGTTGATAGCAACATGCACATGTTCATCAAGTTACCATTTTGGAGGAACCTCTCACTTCAAGGTACAAGTTAATTTTGATATTCCCATATTTGAAGGTCAGATATATGTTGATTCCCTAGAAAAATTCTTAAATCTATTAGAAGGTTATTTCTCTATTCAAAAACAATTCGACAAGGAAAAGATCACCTTCTCACTCCTCAAGGCTCTCCCCCATGTCAAACATTGGTGGAAAACCTACTAAGAGAAAATTTCCATGGAGGGATATGGAATATATGGGATTGAGCCCACTTAGGAATTTTTTATGGATGTGGTCAAAGAATAGTACTATCCTGTTGATAACTATGAAGACCAGTACATGATTGTACCAGACTGCGGAAAGTGAAGATCCAAACACTACGAGAGTTCAAAAATACTTTCCATACCTTGCACACCAAGATGGGTATCAAATACTTCGAGTGACATCTGGTTCTGAAATATCGTTGGACTCTACATAGGTTCATCCAAACCAAAATGGATTTCCTAAACATCTCATCATTGGGAGCTTCCTGTCGATATGCTATCAAAATCGAGCAGAAAATTAAGCACCATAACAAATGGAAATTTAGGTATGCAAATCTACCACAACCAAAGCATGGTAAAGAGGACCCTAACCAACATCCTCTAGAAAACCAGTCCAAGACATAAGAAAATAAGGGTAATGGGAAGATGAAGAATGACACTAGGAAGTGGTGTGACTTCCACAAAATCACCTGGCACAACACTAATGAATCTCGCTCGAAACAGTCGTTGGTGTCCAAGGTCAAAGAAACAAAGTCGAACCCTGATTCAATATATGATCCATAAAATATTGAAAACAGACATATCATCAATGCAGATGCCACTCCTATTGTTGAAACCACAACAATTCAACCATAAGAATTAGTAGATCCTGAAGAGGGGGAGTGCCTCTTCCATTCATAAATGTGGGTGAAGGGCACCCCATTGCATTTCATTGTTGATAACTACATGCATAAGAACCTCATATTAGATAAGTTCATCAAACAATTGGGGTTGTTGACAACACCACACCTACAACCATACAAAACCAAGTGGCACTCAATGCAATGGAGACCATTGCTTCCTAAGGGGGGAGGATTGATCCAAGTGGATATTGGTGGCTACCCAATTGTTCCAACCAGATCCTCTTGTTAGTTTTTAGTTAAGCATGTTCTTCTGTCATTCTTGGTAATTGTGGGATTTACACTTATGGGTTCATCGGAAGCTGTACGCATCTTTCAATTGGAGACTGGTGGCGTCCCACATAATCCAACTGGATTGTTTTGTATGTTTTCATGTCAACACATCTTGTTGTACTTCTAGGGTCATTTTGGGACCCTAAAAAATGTTATTTTGTCTTGCCACAGTTGAACTATATAT
>JZKD02S0339920.1:0-14279 GCA_000966675.3 Picea glauca | reverse complement strand
CACCAACTGGATGGAAGCACCAACTTCTAGTTACACAAGCTCCAACTTGTATAACAAAGAACACTTGTTCTCCCTTGCACCACCCTGCCACCCTGGTTTCTCTGGCTGCAACCAGATGAAAGCTACAACTCCTTGTGCTCAAGCTCTCACTTGAACCTCTGAGGACAACAGTCCTCCCTAGAACCTCCCAACCACCCTAGAATATAAATGAATAATTAAACAACCAACTACACAGATAAATCAATTCTTACCACTTCTTCTCTATTCTGTAAATCTGGTCTTCTTCTAACTGTTCTGCAATTCTTCTCTTCCTTTGTCTGTTCTGCAATTTTTCTCTACTTCAACTTGTTCTGTCATTCTTCTCTGCTTCAAGTCTTTTCCTCATCTGTTACTCTTCTCTAAGTTTTATCTCACACTGCGCATGTTTTCAGTCTCACACTGTGCATCCTGTGATTTTCCCTTTCTTACAGTTTAATTCATTTTTCGTCTAGAACAACCAACCCCGCACAATCTATATCTATTTTCTTTTATGCATCACACCCATAGAAATTACACTTTGAATCTTCTGATCCAAAAGAAAAACCATATAAGCAACTGAAACGCCAACCGATCAGGAATCATGAATCAGTTTTGCTAACTGATTTGTAACTGATGAATTAACTGTGAGAGAGAACAGTAGCCCTATGATCATATTCAAGTTTATCTGTACTGTTGAATGAACTTTATTAATCATTCCTTTAAATTGAGTTTCGACATTTCAGCATTCCTGTGGCCAAGTGTCTCGACACTTCATGTCACGATATCTGAAACTTCGATATAGATATTTTTTGCGCTAGCTCCTTCCTCTATATGACCATGGCCATGACCAAGTTCTTATGCATAAAGTGCTTTTCGTGAATTTGCATTTCGTGAATCTAGAGATGAGGCATATCGACTCTCCAAGTTGCGATCCCCGAAACTCCGAAATGGAGCTTATCTAAACTGACTCCTTCCCTTCTCGTGACCATCAGCGGTGACCATAGGTTGTGCCAAAAGGCACTTCATATTTCACGAGTTTATAAACTTCATCGAGTCTGATCGACGGTTGAAATCTCCATAGATCCGACGGTCCAGATCTTATCACGATATCGCATCTCACGAGTTTCCACACCATGCTCCGTTGACTCCAAGTCAGGGACTTGTCCTATGATTCAATGGTCCAGATCTGATCTTAATTCAATGGCTCAGATCATATCCCAATTTCGACGTTCTTGTGGTTATGTTTCTTGCCTCTCCAAGTCGTGATTCAGGAAACTCCGAAATGGAGTCGGATCAACAGTCCAGATCACACCTTGATCTGATGACTGTGATTAAATCGTGATTTTTCATATTGCAATTTTGATGGTTATGTTTCTTGCCTCTCCAAGTCGCGATAGGTGAAGCTCCGAGATGGAGCTCAGATCAACGGTCCAGAACAAACCTCGAACTAACTGCTAAGATAGTTTCACGATTTCGCATATCGCGAATTCAAGAGGTTAGGGAACCACGTTCCTTTGACATTCCAGTCAGCAACATGATGATCTTTCTCCATGTGTCCTACCTGAAGATGGACGGTCCTCCTTCTTTCGAGAATTTTGAATGGGATCCAACGATCAGAAATGCTTCTCCTCCCAAGCTTACTTTGGTCCGCTTACTCTGATCTTGCCATCAATGATCTGCCAATAATCCTCTGCACTATCTCTTCTGATATTATTCGAATCTTCTTTGCAGCGTCTTCTCATAATTCCCATCTATTACATACTTTCTGTACTCATGCCATCTTCATTGTTGTACTTTCCATCAATGACAAGAAAACAAGCATGCGCTTTCTGTTAAATATTTGCCAACATCCTCCACTGTGTTTTTCTTTCAGCAGGTTCTCCTTCATGGAGCATTTTGGAATATATAGCTAATTTCCCCTAAACAATAATCCATCCTCGATCGTGTATTCGTTCCACTGGATTCTGTCCCTGAGAATTGGATTCTCAGACGCCTCATATGCTTCCTTAAAATCTGGGTCATCTCTGTACATTTCTTTGAGTTTATCAAAACCCAAAGTTTTGACTCTGAATTCCTGCATAAGAAAACATTTCCTGCTCAAAGAATCAACAACTTTGTTACAAGTCCCAGAAATATGCTTAGTTACAAAAGTAAAATTTTGCATGTATTCAACCCATTTAGCATGTTTTTGGTTCAACTTCTCCTGTTGAGTCACGAATTGTAAAGCATGATTATCACTGTACAAAAAAAACTCTTTAGGAACCAAATAGTGTCTCCATTTCTTCAACGCTTGTATGACTGCATAGAATTCCTTTTCATATGTGGAGTACTTAACCTTCGCTTCATTCAGTTTTTCATTGAAGTATGCGATCATCTTGTCATCTTGGCTCAAGACCGCTCCTATTGCAAATCCACTCACGTCACACTTGACCTAAAATGTCTTACTGAAATCTGGCAAAACCAAAATTGGCTTCTCAGTGATCTTCTTCTTTAGTAGATTGGAACTCTTCTCTACTTCCTCTGTCTAGTGAAAAGATTTATGTCTTTTCTTCACCGTATCCATCATTGGTGCACTAATTCCACTGAAATTTCGAATGAATTTCCTATAGAAACTAGCTAAACGATGGAAGATTCAAACTTCAAACACACTTTTCGGTGATGGCCAATTCTTAATTGCATTCACCATTTCCGGATCCATTTTCAGCTCATTTGCAGAGATAAAAAAACCCAAATAAATGAGTTTTGTCCTCATAAATGATGATTTCTTCATATTTATAAACAATTTCTCTTTCTGTAACCTCATCACTGCAGCTAAATGCTTTAAGTGCTCTACTTCTGTCATGCTAAAAATCAGTATATCATCAAGATATATGATAACGAATTTCCCTATGAAATCCTTCAGGACTTCATTCATCAATCTCATGAAAGTACTAGGCACATTTGTTAAGCCAAATGTCATAACAAGACATTCATATAGCCCTTCATTCGTCTTGAATGTTGTCTTCCACTTATCACATTCTCTCATGTGAATTTGATGATATCCTCTTTTCAAATCAATCTTTGAAAAAAATCTTGCTCCACTGAAGAAATCCATCAAATCGTCCATCCTTGGCAATGGAATTTTGTATCTGATGGTGATCTTATTGATCACCCTTGAGTCGATACACATTCTCCATCCTCCATCTTTCTTTGGGATAAGCACTATTGGAACAGTGCATGGACTCAATCTCTCTCTAACCAATTCTTTGTCCATTAAATCCTGGACCTGTCTCTTGACTTCTTCATTCTCCTGCGGCATCAACCTATATGTTTCTTTGTTTGGTAAACTGGCTCGAGGTATAAGATCAATGTGATGGCTTAGGCTCCTGATCGGTGGCAACGAACGAGGTAGTTCGTCCACTACTATATCAAGGAAATATTCCAGTAACTCCTGGATTTCCTCTGGTAAATCATCCACTCTTGTACTGGTCAAAACAATTCTAGGCTTCCTAACCACAATAAATTTTGTGTCTTCCTTCTTCTTAACCTCATTAAGAAGTTCCTTCCCACTCATGAGAAGTACAATGTTGCCCACCTCTAGTTTCACTTCTTTATCCTTAATCGGCAACAACATGTGAGTCCTTCCATTCTTCTCCAGGGTGTATGTGTTATTTCTCCCATCATGAACCACATTTTTGTCATATTGCCACGGTCTACCTAGCGATAGATGACAAACATCCATGGGAATGACATCACATAATATTTCATCCTTATATCCTCCTATTTTATATTCAACTAAACATTGTTTAGTGACATTTACCTGATGTCCTTTTTGTAGCCATGAAGCTATATATGGGCTTGGATGTACAATAGTTTCCAGCTCCAGATTTTCTGCCATCTCTGTAGAAACGAGATTTTCTATGCTACCGCTGCCCACGATGACTTTGCATACTCTATCTTTTGTTTTGCACACAGTTTGAAACAGACTGTTTCTTTGGGTTGGGTTCTTTGCCTCATTTTCTAGCATTAAGAGAACTTTCCTCATCATTAAGGATCTTCCACCCTCAGCATCCTCAGCCTCAACATTCTGTCTTTGAGCTTCGACAATGTGAGTTCTACTACCATATTTCTTCCTTTCTGGACACTCATAAGATTTATGTATGTTTTTCCCACAGAAAAAACATTTCACTTCACCTCCTCTGCCTCTTCCTCTTCCTCTAGCTCGAGGAAAAGTGTTTATATTGGCATACTTCCCTCTCTGTGAGCTTCCTCCTCTCTCAGTTTGAGTTTGAGGTTTCTTCCCCTCTTCTTTAGGTTTATGAGTTCTGTCTTGGGCAATTGTTTTGCCTCTGGCTTGACTTCTGCTTCGGCCTCCTTGACCTTTCTTTCGGCTCAACTTCTATTCAGCTTTCAGAGCCATTTGATAAGCATCTTCTACATTCTAAATGATCATCATGCTCATCTCATCTTGGATGTCATATCTCAGACCATTCATGTACCTGACAACCTTTTCATCATCCCTTTCCCAATGACCTTCTCTGATGTTTATCTTGTAGAACTCTTCAATGTATTCCTTCACTGACATCAACTTCTGTCTCAAGTTCTTCATCCTACGAAACAGAGTGATTTGATAATCCTTGGGTATGAATTTGGCTTTCATCTTCGCAACCATTCTATCCCAGCTTTTGATTTTATGCATGCCTTTGTAGCGTCTGTCAGCTTTCAATTCATCCCACCATAGTGTTGCATGCCCTTTAATTCTAGTGATAACATGTTTGACCTTCCTATCTTCCTCGACATCCTCATAGTTGAAGTATTTATCCAGAGATCTAATCCAGTCTAGAAGATATTCAACATCCAGGTTTCCTTCATATACTGAAATGTCAATTTTTGCTCTGGCACCTATCTTAGCAACAACCCTGAATAGCTGTTCATCCACAGCATCTTCCACTGCAAATTCTTCTCCTTTGTTTCTAGCTTCATTTTCACTGTCAGCTTCACTGATATCTCTATCATTAATTGTGCACCTCTGTGTTGTATCCATGGCATCAAGCCTGGCACGTAATTTGCGCATTTCCCTTTCCACTGTCGGATTAGGGACTGGCCTATCTCTTCTTCTCAGCGGCATAGCCGTAAAATTTTCTCTTTTCCTCTGCTACAGAAAGAAAAGAACCTATTTTGTGCTCTGATACCACAATTGATGCAGACCCCAAACCCGTAGGCCGAGATTCGCTCACAGGATCTTTCAAATCTCCTTGAGACGAAGTGGCTCTTTCATATCCCTATCGGAACCTTCAATGAATCGATCCATAGGTCCTTTTGAAACCCCCTTATGTGAACAAGCACAAGGTATGAACTTCACGTCCACATGACCACAATTGGCCTTGGCACAAGCGTCTTTCGTAGCTCATAATCTCACAAATTGAAGAGTTGAGCTCTCGTTCTCTTTTCCTACAAAATCTCGAGATGTGATAGGGAAACTATGGGTTGACCCCTCAATGCACGAGTACACTCCACTTGTCACCCTTGCGGTCCCCACCTTTCACATGTACCATGTGTTTCACGAGCCTTGCTCAATCCGACGACCTACTTTATTTCGGGCTTCTGGTTATCGAAAGTTTGAAACTATCAATCCCAAGATGCTACCTCCTCGGTTTCCCAACACCCGAAGTGTCGAAATCCCAAAACTCCATGCCAATTCCTGTCATAACTCGCGGCTTTGGGAATTTCATTCTACTGTGATCAACTCCTTGTCGTCATGATCCCTGAAATGTCGAAATGATCTGACATCTTAGATATATCACGATCAATGATCGACGTGAATCTTGACACCAATGGAATGGATTCGTCCAAACCTTATCCGCCCTACAACTCCTTTGGATCCTACGGTCCTCGCGGCTTCACGAGTTCTCCATGGAGAATCCTGACTGTTCAATTTCTTCCTCAATAGCTTCTTCGAGATGAATCAACATCCTCCCTCTTGAGATTTACTTCTGTGAGATAACTTCTATCATGTCTCCCTTTGGATACTTCAAGGGCCCTATTCCTCCTGGAGCTCTAACTCGCAAACTCAAATCTCCAAAAGGGTTCCTGCTCTCACTCCTTGCAGCAAACTTTCAAATACCCTTGAGTATTTGATCTTTCGACTCTATGCACTCCCTGCAACAACAATCCTTCAACTCTCCTCTTGGTTGATAAGTTATAAGATTTTAACCAGCCTACGCACACCTTGCACGGCTTCTGTGCTTCACTTGCACTTCTATTGGAATGAGAACAACGATATCCCTCCTGAGCTGTCAGAGATAGAATTCAGAACCTTTGTTAACGCACACCTTGCGGACATTTCACTTCACTCCTTTCAAGAACTCTCTCAGGATGAGAAACAATTGAAACTCATTCACTTTCTCTCTCAGACTTCATACATTCAATATGAAATCATACATTCAACACAACATAGCATCATAACAAATGCATAACAGAGAGAATGAAACAGCTGTAAGAATACCATTTACCATGTATAAACAGAAAACATCATAACACCATGAAATCTAATTCAGAGCTTTTTCTATTAATTCAATCTCCTGTACATGGACTTCTCCTTTCAACTCTCTACTACAATTCTCCTCTTCTTCTCTATGCTAATAATACAACAACACAAGAATGAGGGTGTCTATATCCGTTTTCCCTCCTATTCTCTAAACTTTCTAATCTAACATTCATATCTACCTACTCTCACATTAACAGACTTAAATGTCTCAATACAAATGACAGATGGGAGTAATTTCCCCAAGTCTATTTACAATATCCAAGATATAAATGCGAAGTACGCCATCTTCCTAACTATTACATTAATGCCTTTCGTTTCAAAATTAAAAAACGGGTCTTATGAAAACGTGTTCTTTTTCTTCTTCTGTGCATCCAACTATTTCTTTGGCTTAGTCGCGTGCTTTGGGCTTTGCATGATTCTCCTGCATCAAGTTGTCGTTCAACCATTTCAGCCCTGGTCAATTTTTGGATCTTTAGTGGAGCAGAGGGAGTAGTGGGATTTACTGGTTTAGGGAGAGGGATAAAGGAGCGTTTGTGGTTTTGAGAAGATGCAACCTGTTGTGATTCTTTATCTTTTATGGTAGCCTCCACCCAACTCTTAGTTCGAGCCATGAGGACATGGGCCCAAATTTCATCCTTGAGGCTGCTAATAAAACACTCTCAGAAAAAGGCATCAGGCATGCCCTCTGTTCTAAAATCTAGGCACTCAAAGGCAGCTATAAAGTCTTCCATTGTTCCTGATTGTTTCATCTTTGTCAAATGGCCCAAATGGTTGGTGGCAATGTCAAAGCGTTCATAAAGCTCTGCCACAAAGTGTGTCCAAGCAATATACCCTTGACAAGAAGTTTTTCTCCATTGCCACCATTGCCAATGTTCTTGATATAGATGGAGAACACCATATCGGAGTTTGGCCAAGTCATCTGTAATGTCATATAAAGAGAAGTAATGTTCCATTTGGGTTACCCAACCAGTGGGGTCCGAGCCATAAAATTTGGTCACATACACCTGTAGAAGGCGTAGGTAACGTTGAAAGTGATGGTTCTGCAAGGTATGGGAATGAGAGGAATGGTCACCTTCAGTATGTGGAGGTGAGGAAGAGGAAGGGTTATCTATAGGGATATATAGTTTTGTGTAGAGTGTCGAAAAGACTGATTCAAGCTGGGTGGTGAGGTCTTGTTTGATTTACCCCATTGAAGAATACATGGTTGTATTGATGGCGACAACATTGGCACTGAGTTGTTTCACTTCTTGTTGGGTCTCAATGAGACGAAATTGCAAGGTGTTGAAGCGAGCTTCCAAGTCTTGGCTACGAGTATGGTCCATGAGGATGAGGAAACTAAAAATGGGTGGGCAGGGTAAAAATTTTTGGCCAAAAAAAATGATATAGATGAATGTGATAAGGGCGAAGAGATGAATCCAATGGAATAGGTCTCAAATAATGGTGAAAAAACTTCCAGACTTTTTTTTTTATATATAGAGTTATACTCTCCTCTGAATAATACTGCAGAGAGGAGATGCCTAAATGATTAACTAGAAATAAATGTGTATTTACTTGGCAACCCGAACACAGTTGTGTGGCAATAGATCTTGTCTGTTTTAATTTGTTTATGTTTCTGTCCCCTAAGGGTTAGGTATTCAAGGGTTCTACAGACAAGGGTTTTACCTATGCTATAGCTCTCTGATATACGTGCGGGTTCCAACAGTAGTACTCAGCCCAATATCTCAGGGCACTAAATAAGGAGGATAGATCGTATCCTTAGTCATACTACCCGACTACCCAGGTACTAGAGAGTATCTTCCCAAGTGTTGTTCTCGGTGAGACTATAGCAGTCAGGCGGCCGATCAGTTTATCTAAAGAGGGCTTCATGTAATCTAGGCCGATCCGTACAAAGGATTTGTTTGATGTGCTACCACTCGAAGGAGTACCAACAGGGGTTACAAGAGTTTTCCAACAGATGTGCGCTTAAGTACCACTTGTATTTCTTGCATGTATGAATCCCTCAACTGCGGGTTTATGCGTGTAACGATAGATCTTTGTGGCTTAAAGACATCGGAATATGTCTCTACCCTGAAAAAAAAATTAACCCACACTTTCTACCAAGGAAATTGATCTGATACCACTTGTAATATTCCATATATAAAATGTATGCAGAACTGAAATAAAATGCTAGTAATGGCATATTAACAACAATATAACCAGAACATTCACCACAATAACACTGAAATGATATAAGAATAACAACATAAATAACACTTTGAATCTGAAAGAAATGTTCATGGGCCTCTTCGAGGGGGAAACCTCCAGTTGAGAAGAGCTCTATTACAATAATATCCAAGCTAGGGTTCTCATACCCTCGACTCCTATTTATACTAAAAAGAAGCATCTAGAGGAAGACCCTTCTAGAAGCAAAAGCTTCTATTAGATCTTCTTACATCCGCCTTATTCTATTTTATTGAAAGGCCTTATTAGTATTTACCTTTATTACATCCGAATATATTGTTCTACCTATGTGTAGGTTAGGAACCTAACAGGAACAAAGGAAGAAGGGAGCCAAGCCACCATTTTTCATAAATAATGTGCAAGGAAAGATGACTCTCCAGGAGCCCAAAATGTCGGAAATAGTGGGTCAAAATTCATGGTAACAACCTATGCAATGTTAGGGTTGCGGCGGAAATGATATGCACAAAGATTTTCCTCAACGAGGTGATAAAGAAAGGATTGTGCACAATGTACAACAAGGTGCGAAAATGGAGGACATGGGTAGAAATGTGCCAAGGATTTAAAAGCACTGGATATAAAGCAGGTTGATTTCTAGTCACACATGATCGAGGTGGAAGGTAAGATTAATGACCAACCCATTACTATTTTAATATACTCAAGAGCTAGTCATAGTTATCTAGATCCTAAAATGGTGGAAATATTCCATCTGTCGAGAAGCAAGCTGGGAAAAAATTTGTTGGGGAATTTAGCTATAGGAGAAAAAAGGAAAATCAATGATATGGTTAAGGAATGCCTATTGAAGATGAATGGACAACGCACAAATGCTAATTTGAATATTATATATTTGGGCTCATATGATTTCCTCATTGGTATAGATTGGTTGGATTAACAACATGTTGTCCTAGATTATTATAATAAGGCATTAAATTTCTTGGAAAAGAAAGGAAATTTGATATCATTTCAGGGAATTCTAAGAGATGTGACTGTCAAAGAAGTTGTGACTTTGCAATTGAAGAAAATTTACAGG
Organism: Picea glauca; assembly: GCA_000966675.3. Classification (NCBI taxonomy): domain Eukaryota; kingdom Viridiplantae; phylum Streptophyta; class Pinopsida; order Pinales; family Pinaceae; genus Picea; species Picea glauca. The sequence goes on along the minus strand of JZKD02S0339920.1, from coordinate 4,488 downwards.
AAAGGGTGTCACGTATTCGCAGTGCACATGGAAGAGGTACCTAAGGATAAAGTGTCAGGTTTGAAAGACTGCATAGTAATGAAATAGTATAATGATGTATTTAAAGAGATCCCTGGATTGTGATACCCCTAGGACGAACCCCAACTGTAAATGCAAATAAAAATGTACCTAGGATGGTTAGTGAGATGTAGAAAGGACAGTATATCTATAATGTAAACTTAAATGTATTCACATGCAAATATTAATGAAAAACACATCATTGCAGTAGACTAACCATGTAAAAGAGTATGGGGGACTAAACTCCACTAGTTAGGGAAAGGGGGATAAATGTTAAGGATAAGGGGCTAAGCTAGGGAGATTAAGACAAAAGTGAATATTATATTAATATTCCTTAAAGTATTAAGTACGAATAATTATTTTATCCTAAGTTCTAAGGATGAGGACAAGTGGGCCAAAGTAGATATCAACATGAAAAGTGTCAAGTTGGGAACATGCATACATATAGTTGGGAATTAGTTCATTTTACCAGCATTCCACCATTTTTCACTCATGAATTTCAGTATTCCTCCATACCTTTATGTTATTAGCAGTGTACATGTACCTTAGCCAAACCAGTACCAAACTCGTACATGTACTTGTACCTGGTTAACTTAAGAGATGGACTAAAGAAACAAGTTGTCAGGACCATGGAATATTGAGGAGGCAGGTTGCCAGGCTCATGATAAATCCTCTCTAGGTGAGAGAATTGGTGGGAATTAATTTCCCAAAGGTTTCAAATTGTAGCTACAGGGATTTGAGACTTCTTGTTTGGCTTGTTGTTGAAGCCCCAGAAAGGAAGTAGGGCAGCCAAAGGATTGTTGAGCAGATAAGGGGCACATTTTATGGGGTGGGACATGCATGTAGGGAATGACGGACTGTAGGTTGTTAGTTTGATTTGGCATATGTGATGGAGTTATTTCTGTTGTCTGAGATACATTAGCCTGGTTAGGAATTATTTTACCAAGGTGGAGTTTAGTCCCATATCGGGGGTAATCCACTGCTAAGAGTTTTGAGCAGTGTGGTATAAGGTTGGGAGGAACGTGGAAGGTATGCACATAGTTGGTGATATTTTTACCAAGATAAGTGTCAATTGTGTGTTAAATTACATGCTACATTATTATTTATTCATTTATTTTATGTGGTTTTCCTGTGTGTGTTGCATGTGTATTTTCATTATTATTCTATATGAATATGGGCATTTGCAGAGTTAATATATGTTTTAATTTTGTATATAGTTTGAAAATTTTACGTGGCATAGCCCAGTTGGATGTTGAGGATGCTACAATATGGTATCAAAGCTCTAGTTTTCAACACTAAGCCTAGATGAGTCGAGCAAGTTGAATTCAAGATAAATTTCATAGAGAATTTATTTCGAAGTGTCCAAATTTCACGTTATAGTGGATCCATGGTAAAAATTATAAGTAATTGCATGGAGTTGGGCAAAATACCCAACTCATGTTGTTAAATTCATGGGAAAATTGAGAAATTTGGCCAAGCAGAGGTGCAAAGGTTCGAGAAAGAAAGAAGAGGCCAAGGAGTCGACCCTGTAGTAGAGAGATAAAAGGTTGAGCCTTTGAAATATTGAGAAATCATTCGTTGGAGGGAAATGGAGTCGTAGAGGAGACAAACCACATTCGTCGTTGATTTGGGATTTAAGATTAGATCTAGGATTTTGTATCAAACTCAGAAAAGAGGTGAGAACATGACAGAGGAGATAAGATACCAGCCATTGGATATGAGCACAGGAGAACGAGAACCATTGATCAAATTTCTTAGACCATAAGTATTGGCCAAAGTGGAGTGGATCTCATCCATATATTCCATCATGGAATGTGATTCATAGCTATCACAATTCAGAGATTCAACACTTCGGGAAAAATTGACCCTTGTGTCGTCAGGAGGAAAAATCCCTGAAGCTTTGAAGTCCCAGAGTGAATCTACAGCACAGATCACTGGGAGAGTCCGAACCATTGGATTCCTTAGTGGTTCAGTGATTTGACACTATGGGAGAAATTGGTTATGGTTGTGTGGAGTGGAGAATCCCCCAAAGTCCTGGATTCTGGAGTAAATCCTGACTATCAGTTGTTGGGTACATGTTTCCATAGATTTCCAAGTAATCAGAAATACAACTATCAGGAGGATTGTGGGTGGAATTTATTTTGGTATGTGTTAACACTGAAAGTCACCCTCAGATTGCGGGAGGATAAGCCCAGTACCCATCAAAATTTTTGGTGGATGTTTGATTTATGTGAGTGGAGGTAAAATGGGGAAAACTCAATATAGGAATGATATCAACATAGAAATGGACAAGTAATTCATAGGGAAGTAAGGGCCATAACTAACTCTAGTCAGTGAATTGATTTTAAATATGAGCATAGGGAAGACTTAGTAAGAAATTTGGACAAGACTACTATGGGCATGAGGCCTTCAAGTAGCTTGGAGAATAAAACCTCAGGCTCAATATCACTCTTAAGCTCAAGCTTCAAACACTGTAATATGCCCAAACAACACAGTCACACCAACACAATGATCAAACGTACATCACCATGTAGCTACAACAACTCGACTAGATCCTCCATGCCCAAGCCATTCAATGTAAGAGGGGAAAAGATCACAAGGAAGATGACCAAAACTGGTCACGATACCGTAATCAAACCTACATTACAAAAACATAACAACCCTCGACTAGATTCTCCATGCCCGAGTGTTTTAGCACATTTTTTACAAAGAGATGAAAAGAGGATGAATTCTATTAATATGAAAGTCTCAAATCCGATACATAACCAGACAACAATTCTGGCATCAAAACATTACAAAATAGGGAGCCTTGATTAACCATTTGACCCTTAACAAAATATCAAAAATAATTGTTTATACTCAGAACAATTCACCACTACAAGGGGCATGGTTGGCCCCCTGCATTCAAGTATTTCCATCTGTGTCTTCTCTATCGGAACATGTGTGCATTCTTTTGTCTGACGAAAGCTCAGATTAGCATGGGTTTCATAGGAAAATTTGCTCCCATGAGTACCATGTGTTGACGGTTCATTCCCCACGGCAAGACCTTCTATACCTTCCATTTATGGAGTGAGACAAGGTTTCAACCACCACTCCTTTTTTCATTAACTACCTTCATCGAGATCAGGATGAGGCTTAATGCCCAGGGATCTACCATGCACTGCTAGCATCCCTTTGAGTCAACCCGACACCTTGAAACCATGATGGTCTCGTTCTTTAACTCACACAGGCATCTTAGGATTTTGGTGTAGGTCTCATGAAATCCACACCCTTTCCTTCACACTCCCAAAGCTCATGGTGCCAGCTTCTCCTTCACCACATTTTTCATGCATGCGACCTCATGCCATGACCATGGGCCCAAATCCTAGGTGCATCGCAATTTTACGTTTCAGGGGCCTTCACATCACTTGACTACAAACTCCTGATACCTGATATTGCGAAATTGTCTGACTCATATGGACGGTTGGATCTACTTTGCATCTGATGACTATGATTTCTTCCTCAGAACTCCACCTTGGTCAGCTGTATGCTATGGGCACCAACCTTTCCTCCTAGACTCATTTTCCATATGACCTCGAGTTGTGACCATGGGCCCATATGACCTCGAGTTGTGACCATGGGCCCAACTCCTGGGTGCATCACGATTTCATGTTTTGGGGGTTTTCACATCGCATGACTACAACCTCTCGATACTCGATATTGCGAAATGGCCCTATTTAGATCGACAGTCGAATCTTCTATGCATCCGACGACTATAATTGCTTCCTTGAAACTCCACCTTGGCCATCTCTGCACTATGGGTGTCAACTTTTCCTCCTGGACCCGCTTTCCACATGGCGTTGGGCCCAATATTTGAGCGCTTCACGATTTCATGTTTTGGGAGTTCGCATTGCACAAAACTTGTGCATTTATCCCAACGAAACTTCGATTCATGAAATTGAGAAATTGCTTATCTGCTACCACATGCCCCTCTGAATCGTACGACTCCTATTGATTTTAGGTTTAGGGAGTTCATATATTTTATGAACTACTTTAATAACGTTTTGAACTCCTAATTCCCATGACTAATTTTCACCATTGATCTTTCCCGATGATATCTATGACCCAGATTAAATATTTGCTCAACCTTTGGTCTTGGGCCTTTGCTTTGTCTCTGAATTTAAAGAAACTTTTAACCTACCAAAAGAAATCACATCGTCGATCGATTCGCTTGATGGATCTCTATCGTTGAATTTGATCTCACCCTTCTGATTGTGCTTCAAGCCTGAAATAGATTGTTTTGGACACTTCGCTTTGACGCTTCTTGTGCAGACCGTGAACTTGGACAACCTATTTCCCTTGACAACTGTATGTGATAACAATATGAAAATTCATGAAGCTATGAAGTCCTGGAGTGAATCTACACCATAGATCACTGAGAGAGTGTGAGTC
>JZKD02S0339887.1:0-19165 GCA_000966675.3 Picea glauca | reverse complement strand
ATATATATATAAGGATAGAACCTGTTATACTATCATTATCAAGTTACAATGACTATTTGTGATTCCAGTTGTCTCGCCTAAACAAGAAACCGAGACAGCTGGGCATCCTGTGCCATTTGTTTCCCAGTAAACAAAACTATCAGAGTACCATCCTGCCCGAAGGAAACCATGACTGCCAACCATTAAGTTTAAACTGTATGCCAAAAACTAGTTGCAAAATAACTAAGATCTAACAAGGCAAAATCCTAGTTCGAAAACAGAAGAAAATTTCTAACCAAGAACATCATTGAACCTCTTATCCGGTGAGCTCGTCCTCGTCCCCGTGCTTTCGTCATCCTACTGGAAACACGTAATCTTGCACACACGTTGGGCATTGCTGTTTAGGAAGAGTTCTGGAATGTGTCGCGAACAGCATGTCGAGTCGTTGATCGATTCGGGCAATGTGAAAGACTTGGTCGTCCAACAGACTCCTCATATAGAAGATGAGAGCGAGGTACCCCGAGTTGGTGAAGGGGTGTTGGTCCTGCTAGTGGCTGTCGACGGAGGCTGGGGGAATGGGCCCTGTTGCTCCCTCACTTGCATGTGTCGGTCGGTTGGAAAACTGGGTCGCCGCCTCCATAGGTGCACCGGGGGGTGAGTCTCTGCTTCCCTGTGTGCGGGACGGAGTCTCTTCTTCTACATAACAGGTGGTAAAATTCTCCGCTGGGCTATTGGCACTGGAACCAAGCAGTTTTCCCGAGGGCGGAAGCTTGTCATCTGTGCAAAAATCCGTGGGTGGATTCCAATTGTCTGGGACTGTGAACAGAGGGAGCTTGGGATAGCTTTGCATGGCGTCTTCCAAGGTAATCTCTTCCACGTACTCCATTGGAGGCATTCGTGGTTTCTTCTGTCTTTGGCGGCGAGATTCGGCTGTGTACCAAGTGGCACCCCTGCGCGTCTTACCTCGTGCTCTGGGCATGGTGGGGACCCTGGAGATGACCAGGGTTCCTTGCGGGTGGAAGGCTCTGCTCCAGAGCTTCAAAGGGTCCCCAAACTGCTGCTCTGGTAAAATTAACTCTGCACTCGGTGCTGCAATGGGAGAATGTCGCTCAATTCTATCAAGGTGGGTGATAAGGAGGAGGGAAACCGCGACCGCCATGGCCATTAAGGCTTACTGCCGAGTGCGCTGGTGCATTGTACCGATCACTTGCGCGAAGGGGCTCATCGCCTGGATTTGGCTGCATGGATTCATACTTGGTTAATGGTTGAGGGGATGGTCGCCGATGGATGTATTAATGTTGCATCCCAGCGTTGTCCCGTGTGGCTTTGGTTTGCGACGTGGCACCCCATCCGGGGGAAATTTAAAAAAAACATTAAAAACAAAAATTAAAATCATTTTAAACTAAAAAATTAAAATCTAAAACATAAATCAAAATAGAATTAAAATTAAAAAAAAATGAAACCTTTTGTTAAAAAAAATAAAAGTTAAAAATTAAAAATGAAACCTTTTTCTCATAAATTTGATTTTTACCTTTTTTATTTTTCTCCGTATTTTTTCTTAGTTTACATATATATTTTTAATTTTTAGTTTTTTTCCTTTTTAGTTTTTCAAGTTTTTCTTTTATTTATTTATATATATAAATTTGTTTTTTATTTTTATTTTTAAATTTCAGTTGTATTATTTTTCTTAGTTTAGTTGTATTATTTTTCTTAGTTTTTATTTTTTCTTTAAAAGAATAAATTCAAGTTAGAGTTTTTTGTTTTTAAAATGGATGGTTTTTTTTTAATTATTTAAAAAATTAATTTGTAAAGTATTTGTTTCCATTTTTATTTTATTTTTAAACTAAAACGGTTATATTTTATTTTTTATTTAAGTCTTGGTTGGGCCAAGGCCAAATCAACCATCATTACAAGGAAACAACATCTCCCTATTCCAAAATACAACATGTCCCTTTCTTACAAAGCTATGAGATGAGGAAAATCCAGTCCTACAGGATGGGGATCCACAAGGGTGTTTCGGTGTTTTTGTTGATTGCTCCTAGAGGCAATAAACAACCCATGTTTTCCTTTGCGGCTGCTTCCTTGTTCGATTCGCACAGGATGTGGAAAAAGAGTGAGGAGAATAAATCTTGCAACACGTACCGCAGCCTTTGCAAATTCTTGTTAAGCGCCATATCTCTGAAGTGGTCATTCGAGTTTAAAATCTTTATCAGAATTTTAGAGTCTCCAAAAACTTGTATTTCTTAATTTCCATTTTCATGTGCTATCTGACAAGTTTTTAGTAGCCCTAGAATTTTAGCCTGATTATTAGTTCTTTGACCTAATCCCCAACTGAAGCTATCTTTTTGAGATCCATCTAAGGAGTAAATCACTCTGCCTGCTCCTGAGTTCCATGGGTTTCCTTTGGAGGCGCCGTAAAAAAATATCGAAGCTTTGCCTTGCTTCCTCCGCCATGCTTGAAAAAATGCATCTGTGTCTTGCAATCGCCATCCTAGAGTGATGGAGGGACGAACAATGGATTGTTTTATGTCCCAAAATGTAAAGGTTCCTATCCATTTCTTTTCTTCAGGGATGAGAGTATTTTCATTCTTGAAGGAGTGATTAGACACTGTTTCAAGGAGGAGAGTTTTTTCTTTGGTGGCCACCATTGGGGGGGAGGGCAGAGTGTTGTTGAAGATCTGGTCATTTCCAGATAGCCATAATTTCCAGCATATGTATTTGGGGATGGCCTGCCAAATTCTTTTCCAAATTGAATTGCTTTGGACCGCATGAGGATATCACACCTTCTAAGAGGAGAATAAGGTAACCTCTATAATCTATGTTTTGGAAATGTGACATTGAGACCTTGAAGGGAGATATTCCATACTTCTTGGGTGAATGAATAGTCCACAAACAGATGATCCATCATTTCAAGAGTGTTACAACACATGGAGCATCTATGAGGTCCGATAATGCCTCTTTTTACCAGGTTTTCTCCTATCAACACTTTCCTGTGCATTAAAACCTAGCAGAAGAAGTTTATTTTGGGAATTCTGAGAGGATCCCAGACCTGCTTCCAGAGGGATGTTGAATCAATCGACGCTTGGGGGGATTGAAGGGAGGTGAATCCTTGAGTTGCGTTGTAAAACCCAGACTTGCCCCAACCCCATTTGTCCAAAAAGAGGAGATGTACAGGTGATAAACCCTTCAACGCTGCTAAGAGAAGATTTTTTTGAGTTTGCATATGATTTGGAGTTCCCAGGAAGACCCAAGACCGTCAGCTCCCTGAAGCATCCCAAGAGGAGATATATGCTAATTTGGTGAATCTGTGTTGAGTAAGCCACTCGCGGATCTCTTTTAATTCTTTAGAATTGTCGAGGGGAGGCTGGCCCATCATACTATCTTACCAAAACATCATTTTCCCCCCATTCCCAGGGATGTGATACAGGTGATTTTGGAAGAAATCAATCCCACGTCGACAGAGGTTCCATATCAGTGCTCCTTTGGGAGTGTTTTATTCCTGAAGGTTTCTCAAGGAAGCCCATTTGAGTTATTTTTTCTTTAGTATTTTTCTTATAGGGTGTCTACGATTTGATTAGATATTCCATAGGATTTTTCCACCCAAAGAAAATTTTGCTATCTCGGGATATCTTACCTATAATCCTCCTTCAGAAATTGGGCGTTTGATAGTTTCCCAATTAACTAAATGATATTTCTTTTGATTGCCTTTACCTCCTTGCCAGAGAAAGTCTTGGATCAGTTTTGTAACCTGAGTCATGATCGCCTTTGGATCCAAAAGGAAGGATGTCTGGTAGATTGGCAAGGAAGAAAGGACCAATTTTATAAGGGTGAGTTTCCCAACATTAGTGAGCAACTAACCACTCCAGGCTGCAATTTTGGACTTGATTTTGCTTATTACTTCAATCCATGGCGAAGACTTATTGGAACCTAGAGTTAAGGGAAGCCTGAGGTATTTTATTTTTTCCCAAGAATCATAGCCCGATAACCCCATGTAATGGGCAATTCGCAATATAGTTTGTTGGTCTACATTCCACCCATACACTACACTTTTCCTTTTATTGATGAGCACTCTGGAGATACTACAAAAGATTTGAAGGATTTCATTGAAGATCTTTGCAATCTTTATGGAGTCTCCACCCAGCATAAGAGAATTGTCTGCAAATAGGTCACGATTGATTGGATCAAGGCCCTTCATCAACCTAATGCATGGGATAGTACCAATTTTTTTTCCAGTGGTCAAGTTTATGTTTAATGAATCTTCCATCAAGATGTACAAGAAATGGAAAAGAGACCATCCTTGCCTTAATCCCATCGAAGCTTGGAAATAATTATTCGGTTGGTCATTCACTAATAGGGCTATCCAAGGATTTTCAATACAAGCTTTAATACATTTTACAAAATCAGGACAAAAATGAAAAGAGAGAAGGACTTTGTAAAGGAAGGAGAGATTTACCTGGTCAAATGCATTTGCCATGTTGAGCTTTATAAGCATCCCTTGCTCCTACCGTTGATGACAGAAATGCATGGCTTCTTTCACCTTAATTACATTATCCAGAATATGTCTCCCTTTGAAAAATCCACCTTGCATGGGAGAAATGAGATTCCCTAACAGAGGCTTAATTATGTTTTCCATTAGCTTGGACAAAATTTTGTATGAAGCATTGCAAAGCGATATACACCTGAATATTTCGAAGGAACCCAGATTCACTTCTTTGGGAATTAAATCTAAAAAAGTGGAGTTAGTTCTACCTCCCACTTTAGCTCTTTCTTGGAAATGTTTAATCATTCTCAGCAAATCAGTCTTGATTATTTCCCAGCATGCTCTATAAAATTGGATTGAGAAACCATCTGGCCCTAGAGCTTTGTCGGGCTCCATGGACTAGATTACATTGTAGATTTCTTCTTCAATAAAAGGCTTCATGAGGGATGATTTATCATCCTTTCTTACAAGAGAGGGGATGTGTGAGAGGAATTCAGAGGTGGTCTCCTCACAACTAGCACCATATTCATTGTAAAGGTTCTGAAAATGAGTTTTTGTTGTTTCTTTAAGCTGATCAAAACCTTTGTGAATCGACCCATCTGTAGAGGCAATTTCAGAAATGTGGTTTTGGGAAAGGCGGTCTCTAAATTGATGATGGAATAAAGAGGTGTTTCAGTCTCCATCTTTTATCCACAAGCTACGAGACTTAATCCTCCAGTACTCTTCTTCTTGGCGGAAAGCACGGTAGAATTTTCTTTGAGCAACTTTTTCTTTCTCTAATTCTAAATTGGTGATGTCCTTGATATCCATTTCCATTTGCAGATCTGATAACTGTTGAACAGTCTCTTGTCTGTGACTAGAAGGGGTATTATTGGGTTGTTTAACCCAGGCTTTCAAAGCATGCTTTGTTTCCTTTAATATTTTATCCCACACAAAGCTTGGAGACCCTGAAAATGGAGTGGACCGGGCTATTAGGACAATTTCCAAGAGCCCTTCCTTATCTATCCAAAGAGGGCTAAAGTGGAATGGAATTGGGCCCACGTTTTCTTCCTCTTCCAAATGCAATATAATGGGTTTGTGATCAGAAGTTAATTTTGGAATAATCTTGGTGGAGATTAACCTCCTTTCCTGCAGGAACGAGCTCTGGACTAGGAACCTATCTAGGCAAGCGGAGATATGATTAGCCCCAACTCTATTATTTTTCTAGGTGTAGAGTCCTTTCGAAGCCTTGAAGTCAAGGAGATCCCATGATGGACTAGTTCCTCAATAAAGGGAAGAATTTGGTCCCTTCCATTGTTGCCACCTCTCTTTTCTTTTGGTTTGAAAACTAATTTAAGATCTCCCACTAGAATGATTTTCGTTGGGGACAAGATCTCTAAAAGGTCTACTAATTATTGTAAACAATCTTTCTTCTCAGAATAGAGGACATGAACATAAAGATTGAAGAGTGAGAGGGTAATATTACTTGACGAATGTCGAAGTTCGGTGAAAATCCAGTGTTGAGTCTCAAAAGATATTTCTAGATGAAACTTATCCGTCTCCCACAGAGTTGTGAGACCACCTGAGGAGCCCCTTCCGCTAATGGATTTCCCTGTGTTTTTCTTCCATTTTAGATTGTTGATTTCTAGAAGGGTTTCCCCTTCAATTTTAGTCTCTTGGAGAATGAGGATCTCGAGAGATTCAATTTTCAAAAGATCTTTAACTGCTTCGGCCTTTGATGGATTCCCCAAGCCTCTGCAATTCCAAGAGACTACGTGCATTATTTACTGGGATTGGAGTGGGTAGGACCTCCCTTGGGGGGCCTTGTTCTGTTATTTCTTCTGATGGACATTTCAATAGTGGATTGGATTCCTTTCATTTTTTGCCTCTCTGCTTCTTCTTCTCTAGCTTCCTTACGTGATTTCCTCCCTTCTGTTTTTGAGGGCCTCTCGAAAGTCTCTTCTTCTGAGGATCCACAGGTTTCAATGGTTTCTTTTTTGTCATTTCTGCATAGGAGGGGGAGGAGGAATTTCATAATGGGGAACCAGATTGGGATGCCTCTATATTGTCTTTCTTCACTGTGGGAGGAAGTATCTACTGCTCGGATTCCTCATTCGTTGGTTCTGGAGTTTTTGAAGGAGTGTTGAGGATTTTGAAAGGGTTTTTAGAAGCCTCTGGTATTGAATGGGTTGAACTCCTTTCCCCTTGAACCTTCCATGAGGAGGGAGTGTCAGTCCCCATTGGCACCCCTTTCCCTTTGGATCTATTGTTTTTCTTTAGTAGGGTTTCTTTTTGAACATGTGTCCATCAATCGCCTTTCGAGTTCTCCATATCTTCCTCAGCCTTCTTTTTGCAATGACAAAAAAAGTGTCTATATCCATGACAATATCTGCATTTAAATGGAGGTTGTTCATAGTCCAATTCTTGGATGTGAGACCAGTCTGCGACCATTAGTTGAATGGCTTCCAGGAGCCCTACTTTCAAGTCAAATTCAACGCATATTCTTGCACAAGAATACTGATCCTTTCTCTCTACTCGATCGATATGTTTTTCGAGGGTGTTTCCAATGGATTCTAATGACTTTGGATTCCGACAATGCAAAGGTAAATGAGGTAGACGCACCCAAGTTGAGACTCTCGATGGCACATCTTGCGTCAGATCGAATTTGGGAGACCATTTATTTAGGTACAGGCCCTACGGGCCCATAAAATATGGTCCATTCCTAAAGATGAGGTTTTTGTCTTCTATACTGTCAAAGATGAAAGCAAAGAAGCCCCTTCCAATAAGATGGCTTTTGATACCTTCCTTAACTAGAGGACTCTAGTTTCTCTGCACCCACATGTCTACAACTTTGGGAGAGGGCCATAGGCCAATGAAATTTCCAATGAGCCCCCGTTCAGCTAAGTTCAATGTAGATAGGCATGTTTCTTCTGCAGGGAAGAAGATTGTAGGGATATTATCAATATTTTTCACAAATTTCTACTAAGCATCTGTTGTTGGGCGTTTGCAGCTAGCCGTGACTAGCTTCCTGAAAGTCGTGATCTCTATAGGAAGAGGGGTGGGAGCCTTGGGCCCCCCTCTGAGGGCCATAGAATCATGAGAAATAAAGAAAGGGGTGCACCATAGAAGTCACGTGCGATGCTCCCCAACCAACCAAAATATTCAATTTATTTGTTTTTTTTAATGTAAATTATAAAAAAATAAAAAACAAAAATCTAAGAAATGATTTAGGAGTCGATTTTGAGTTGTTTATCGATGATGGTACCCATTATCAAGGGAACAGTTTCAATTAAATTATAATTTTAACTCTAAAAAAAACTCAATGCTACTTGTAGCAACACATTTTGATGCAAGGGTAAATTTTAAAGCCTTTGTCCATGATGACATTACAATGGCATCAATTGTCAATTGTTGAGTTTGAAATTTAACCATCGTAAAAAAAAATGTGCTACCGATAGCACCACTTTTTTATTTAGGGGTAAAATAGCCTCTCTGGAAAAATATGCAGATACCTTCGTTGGGGCTATGGACACTCGCTAGTAGCGAAGCAAGGTCTGTGATATCAGGGTGACTCTGTGAGGGCTATGGACGCTCGCTGGTAGCAGAGCAACACCATGAGGAGGTATTGATTTCTAATAAATTGGAAATATAATGTCCTCCTATCAATCATGCTTTCCAACCTAGCTCTCGCCTAATAGAACATGGAATATTGGTTTAATGGAAAAGAGGCATGAAACCAAATAAATCCCCATGGGAAGACAAGCATAGATATTCCAGAGATCATATGTATACATATTTATAAATGATTTTTGAGTTATCATATTAAATTGAAGGATGACTCTTGAAATTGTGTATTATTACAACTAAGATGGGGAACAAAGATTCGAGTTTTGCCTAATGAATCACCATTTGTTGAGCACTCAAAACACCCTCAAATTTCCTGAATTTTGGGGTACCACTTTACTTCATTTTCTTTTTTGGACTTTGATTATGTTTGTTCATAGTTGTTTTTTTCTGAATTACTCTTGAATGACTTTTGCTTGTTTTGTTGTATTCCAAGCCTAGTTGGAATAACTAACTAAAGAAAAATAAAAAAACCCTTTAAATACCCGATTTTCCCAACTTCTGATAGAGATTCTTTCTAATCATCGATGTATCATCGAGAATCGACCATCTCCATGTACAAAATTTGCAACAACCAGGAAAACTCATCGATCATCGATGTTCATCGGTCGTTAGTGTCGATCGTTGAACATTGGAAAGAATTTAGAGGCAATATTTAGAATTTTTGACGGCGATGTATCAAACCAATAAAAGTGATATTGGCTAATCCAATACTAACATTGAGTCAATCATGGTCGTTCATACCCTGTCCAAGTTTTTCCCAATTTCGTCTTAATGAATGTCCACGTCATCCTTGACACATCAGTTTCCACTTGGACATTTGTGATGCCACCTATAACACCCCATGTTTTGAACCCCCATTTTAAATAATGTATGGTTACAATGCCGAGAGGCCTGAGTGCCAAAACAATTATTTAAAGGGCCAGTATGCCCAAGAAATGTAATGTTTTGATCATTATTAATAATAAATACAATGTTGGTTGCTAGACAGACAAAGACTAGAGTTATAGGGGGATATGATTATATAAGAGAGGGGGCTCGAGGGGGTAAGTGTTTATTCCTATTTTTTTAATTACCCTTTTTCTCTAAGGGAGGGGATCGGTTACGTGAGATTCTTAGGGAAGGCTAGGAGGTTCTTGATTTCCCCACGAGGTTACTTAAACATGCCTCTATTATGATGGGGGGGTTAGACTGATTGCTTGTTCTCGAATTCCCTATACATTCACTCATTTTTCCCTCACGCACTGCCATGCACATATTCCCATGCACACACTCCCATGTATGCACTTACCCATTCATTGAACCATCCTCACTTGTGTCTTGGCTTGGCAAAGCGAAAGGAACTTTTGAATATTTAGCCATGATATAGTTGGTTGTAGTGGTCACTGGTGTGATGTAGCCATGACCTGGGGCCTACATGCCTGAGATGCATTGGCATGTGCCCTATTTTTCTCACAACTGCAAGTCCTGAGAGTTCCAACATTGAGATTCTGGACCAACTATGATGGAGGCCCTGGAAAAAGGAGAAGGACTACCTAAGGGACTGCGTGGAAGAGAAGGGTGGAAGTTCATTCCCTTGGGGCGATACAGGATGGGTAGAAGAGAGTTGGGTACTTAGATTGTTGTGGGTGTTGGGAAACTTGTGAGAGCTTGAGAGATGACTAGTTTGGGAACCCAATTACACTCTAGAACCGTTTGTGTGGATTCATAGCCCTAGCTCGAGGGTGACACTATTGTTGATATTTGGAGGAGTGGTGTCTGCGGTTGGGTGGAACGTCCTTGGTCTGTAGCGAGTTGGTGTCATATTTTACAAATATACGTTCTCTCTATTGTGATATTATTATCTGTGTATGAATGTATTCCATTGTGTATTTTTAATTATCGTTTAATTTAATCTTAGATTATGCATGCTTGTTGGATATTGTTGTGCATCTCGCTAAATCTTGTATCTTATGTGTGATTATGAATTAAAGAAGGTATCAGTAAGAGTACGAAGTCCAAGGGTGGGCTTGAAGGCAGCATGCTCTAGCCTATGGGTGGCTAGGTATGTTACAGTTTGGTATCAGAGTTGTTGGTTGAAACACCAGGCTGGTATGGGTCGGGTCTGTTGGTCAGAGTCTTGGGGTCGAGGTAAAATTTTGACCGTGAAGTAGAATATCTTAGGAGGAATGGTGTTGCAGAATCTACGTAGGAGGTAGAACGTCAGAGACCCGTGGTAAGGGGTTCGAAGGATTGTGACCGTCCCCCTTCGAATCCAGGAGCAATCGCCACTGTAGGATCAGGAGAGATTTGAGATCGTTGGATCGAAGGACAGGTGAACAGGGATCGCTCGATGAAAATAAAGAAAGGGTTAAGATCACAACCGTCAGATCCCATTGGAGAAGTTGAGAATTGAGATTTCTGGTCCCCGAAGATCCAAAGTGAATCTCATTCATCTGATCAAGCAAGGCACGCGGTAGAAATCTGCGTGCTTCCAGGGAAAGCGAAGGTTGAGAGATGAGATTTCTAAACCCCGAAGACCTGAAGGTGATGTGGACCCCAAAATTCTGAAGTGACGTGGCTTGTGGACGTCACCTGGGATGACATGGACACATGGGATGTGTGCCACTTTTTATTAAGTTTTGAGAATTTGGAGTATTGAAAAGTCAGTTAAAACATGACACATGTCACCCACCTGATTGGGCTACATGCTCGCTTCCAGTATTTCTCCACGTGGCAACAGATCGTGCAGTCCAGAGACTGGGCATGCCATAGGGGAAAGATGTGATAGGTTGCATTGTGGTCAAAAAATCCTGAAGGCTAGAGTACATATCGACCATTGATCCTAGAAGACACATGGTAGTAGATCTCACAGTGGTTCGGAGGTTGGTGCTCCGGTAGAAAGTGAAGGCGTAGAGTTTGAAACTCTCAAAGCCTGAAGAGCCGAAGTGATTCATAGCCATTTATATATGAGAGACACACAATGAAGAATCATCGACTTCAGGTGAAAGCACTCCGGGAGAAAGTGCAAGAGGAAATTTTGAAACTTCTAAAGCCCTAAGAGCCAAAGCAATTCACAGCCGTTGATCTGTGGGAGGACACCCGTCGACAGATCATGAACTCCGGGTAAAATAATTCCGGGAGGAGGCAAGCGAGGAAAGTTGAGACTCCTGAAGCATGGAGTCCCAAAGTGGATCTCGATCATTGATCATGAAGGAGGACGAGGACCATTGATCTGGTCCTAGATGAAAGTTCTAAAGTCCTGAAGCTCTGGACAAACACTTTTTTAGCTAAGCACAAAGTCATCATCATGGTTGTATGCAGATTGAGAGCTAAGGGAAGGAGGGCTAAGGGCCGAATTGGTTGTCTTCGAGACAGAAAGTGATAAGGAAGGATTTATCCATGGTTTCTAGTCATGGTCACCTGGGAAGTGGTTTGAAGGAAGCACCTGCACAGGTGTTATAATCCTAATTTTCACAATACATGCTTACCTGGAATTGGACCATCTCATAGCCCTTCTTTGCCAAGACACTACTGAACAACTCTTCTAAAAAAATCCATTTTTAAAAGTCCACGCTAGTTGACCCACTACAACCTGCATGGATATACAATGTCCACGCTAGTTGGCCCACTACAACCCGCGTGGACCTACAGAAGCACGAAAAAAGGAAAGTTGCCAAGGGTTCATCCAAATACCTAGCTTCTTCTAGCCTATAAAAGAAGGGTTAGGGGTCCCATTTGGAAGAGGAGAATCATAGTAAAGAAACTATACCCGATTGCATATTCCCTTTGTCCCAACCCTTTAGCCTTCCTTGTGCAAAGAGAGAGATAAAGTAAAGAAGTTGGAGGACAGTTGAAGAGGAGCCCAGGACCAGGTTCGTGGAGCAGTGGTCAACTTCATCATTGTAAGTTGATTTGTTGAAGTTAATAATAAAGAGATACTTTTCCCATCCCACCATATGAGGTTTCTATGATTTATTGTATACTTGTCTGTTGAAATCTCTAACCCAATAATCTATATATCAAATGCATGCAGAGTTTGTTTTTTTTTTTATGTGAATGTAGGTCAGCGTTGGGAGGAGATCTGTAATCAAAAAATGATCAAGCATAGGGAGGGATCTACATCAAACGCCCGTAATAAGGTATGCTCACTTAACTATGTATTTGCTTAAGAATAATGGGGATTAGGTATGGGACGACGGTATAAAGTAGAGATCTTTAGGTCTTTTCTGCATGCATAATCTAACCCTAAGTGCTAGTCCATAGAGGGATTTCCCACTCACAACAACAGGGTGAAATTCTGTGTCAGCTAAGGATAACAGGACACTGTTATTTTCAGAGAATAGGGATATGATCTCCATGAACAAAAAAAAATAAAGATACCTGTAGCATGGTTTGGAAGTTTTGTTTATCATATGCATAATTCTAACAAAATGGTCGCTTGCACATTTTCAAAATTAAGGGGCTTAAGTACATCATCTTAGGATGTGTATTGAGGAAATGGAAGAAGGAGAGGGAGCCTCCAATCATTATAATAAGGCCGAAGGGCAGAATACCAAAGTTGGTAATGCAGAGACAGAGTCCAATGGACACAAGGGAAAAGAAGAGCATGAAACATTAATAGAAACAGTAAGAAGCCTGAAGATGGAAGTGCAAAGCTACAAAGCAGACAATGAGAGACTGATGAGAGAGAAAAGTTAGATAAATGCTCGAGTGTTGTAGATCTTAAATCAGTTGCAGAGGCAAATGAAGAAGGGATCAAAATCAAGACAAGAGGAAGAAGGCAAGTTCCATGAAAGAAGGGATGATCGTGGAAGAGCTGGTTATTCTAGAAGTGCCAACAAAGCTCATGGACACCACTCACCTCCTTTCTCAGAAGGAAACTTTGATGCATTAGATGACCCCATAAGTAGTCCAGAGGTGTCCCTTGTCAGAAAACAAAGGAGGAAACAAGAGGTAGATAGTTTGCAAGGGGAGCTGAGGAAACTCAAGCCACCTTCCTTCAATGGTGAAAGATAAAGGGAAGATGATGTCGAAGTATGGTTGCTTGGGCTCCAGAGATATTTTCAGTTGCATAATTATTCATCAAACCTGGAAGCCAGGATTTCCACCTACCATTTACACGGGAAAGTTGCAATGTGGTGGGACCAACTGAAGCAAGTGGAACATGTCAATGAAAGTAGGATCACTTGGAAGTAGTTCAAGAAGTACTTCCAGAAGGAGTACCTCTCAAAGAATTTCTATGAAAATAAAATGCAAGAGTTCTTTGAACTCAGGTTGGGAAGCATGACTATGGCAGAATACAAGAATAAGTTCTTGGGATTGTTAAAATGTGTCAAGTTCATTGGTGATGAGAAAGTGAAAATACAGAGATTTCTAAGTGGATTGTCACCCTTTTATAAGGAAAATATCAAATATGATGAACCCAATACCTTGACTGAGGCCATCAAGAAGAATAAATACCTTTATGAGAAAGGCCAAGGAAGAGAATCCCTGCAGAAATCTTGAAAGGACAAGAAAAATGTGAAGTCCGATCAGAGGAGGAAAGGATTCAAACCTCCCTTCAATAGGAATGAGCCTAATTGAAATCATCATGATCAGTATGCTAAGGAATATTCCTTGGGAAAAAGGGGAAGACCACCAATCCAATGTTGGGGATGCAAGGAAGATCACCTATATAAGTATTGCCCACATAGAAAGGACACAGTGAAGACTGTGCACAACATCCAATAGGCTACAACAATCGAAGATATGGGAAGAATCTATGCAGCTTTATATGATCGACAAGCAGAGTACCAATCCAATATGATCGAGGAGGAAGGTAAGATCATAAATCAGCCTGTTGCTATTTTGATAGATTCAAGAGAAAGTCATTGTTACATTGATCCTGAGATAGTGGATAGATTACATTTGGAGAAAAATAAACTTGGAAAAGCAAGTTTGGTTCATTTAGCCACTAGAACCAAAAGGAGAATCCATGATATGGTCAGAATGTGTTCCATAAGTCTTAATGGTGTGAATACTAGTACTGATCTAAATATCATACCATTGGGGTCTTATGATGTTATGAATGGGATGGATTGGTTGGACCAACATCATGTTTTCCTATATTGTCATAACAAGACATTTACATGTCTTGTTGGAAATGGAAAACAGAGCACTATGAAAGGAGTTCCAAGACCCATCTCTATAAGGGAGATTTCAGCCTTACAGCTAAAAAGATGCTTTAGGAAAGGATGTCAATTATATGCAACTCATGTGGAAGAGACAGATAATACAAAGGGGTCAAGACTTGAATATTTCTCGGTACTACAAGAATTCGAAGATGTATTCCAAGAAATACCCGGATTTCCACCAAGAAGGGAGATAGATTTCTCAATTGATTTAGTGTCAGGAGCTTCCCTGGGGTCAAAACACCTTACATAATGAGCACACCAAATTTAAAATAATTACAAATGAAGTTGGAGGAATTCTTGAAGAAAGGGTACATACGTCCAAGTGTTTCACCTTGGGGAGCACCAATACTTTTTGTCAAAAAGAAGGATGGAACCTTGAGGTTTTGTATTGACTTTCGACAACTGAACAAGTACACTATAAAGAACAAGTATCATCTACCCAGAATTGATGACCTCTTTTATCAGCTAAGAGGAGAAAATATATTTTCAAATATTGACTTAAGGGCAGGATACCATCAAGTAAGAATCAAGGAAGAAGACATTCATAAGACATCTTTTAGGACCAGGTACGGGCATTATAAATTTGTAGTGGTTCCATTTGGACTGACCAATGCACCAGTTGTATTCATGTGCTTAATGAATGGCATATTCATAAATTATTTGGACAAGTTTGTCATAGTATTCCCAGATGACATACTTATCTATTCTAAGTCTAAAGAGGAGCATGAACATCACTTAAGACTAGTATTTCAAGTACTGAGAGAACATCAGTTGTATGCCAAGTTGAGTAAGTGTTTTTTTTATCAAAAGCAGATCCATTACTTGGGACACATTATTTCAGAGTAGGGCATAGCAGTATATCCAGAGAAGATTGAAGCTATTAGAGGATGGCCAACACCTAGAAATGTGTCAAACGTCAGATATTTTATGGGATTAGCTAGCTACTACAGAAGATTCATAGTAGGGTTCTCTAAGATTTCTCATCCTATCACTTCTTTGCAAAAGAAGGGAACTAAATTTGAATGGACACTCAAGTGTGAAAATAATTTTAATCTGTTGAAGGAATTACTTACTAGTGTGAATGTGTTAAAGATTGTTGACCCAAATGAAAGTTTTGTGGTATGTATAGATGCATGTAAGGAAGGACTTGGGGAAGTCCTCATGCAAAATGGACATGTCATTGGATGTGAGTCCAGAAATCTTAAGGAGCATGAGAGGAACTATGCCACCCATGATTTGGAACTTGTTGCCATTGCTCACACCTTGAGGATGTGGAGTCATTACCTCATGGGTAAGAAATTTGAATTAAGGACAAATCACATTGGCATGAAGTATCTTTTTTAACAACCGACCTTGAATGCTAGGAAAACAAGATGGATGGAATTTTTAAGTGAATATGACTTCGATATCAATCATATCAAGGGGAAGGAGAATAAAGTTGTTGATGCACTTAGTAGGAGAGTGCATCTCATGCATGCCACTGCTGTCAGTATGCATCAGTCAGACTTGAAGAACATAATTTTAGATGGTATTGTTATAGACCAACATTACCTACAGGTAAAGGAAAACTTACAACAAGGAGATGTACAACAAAAAATAAGGGAGTATGAGATAAAGGAAGACGGATTACTCATGCATAAAAACAGAATCTATGTTCCTAGTTCCGGAGAACTGAGGAAGGTGGCAATGAAGGAAATGAATGATGTTCCTTATGTTGGACATCTCGGTTACCAGAAAACAATTACAGCAGTAAGAAGCCAGTTCTCTTGGCTGGTAATGAAGAAGGATGTTTCTTATTACATCGCTCGATGTATGGAATGTCAGAAGGTGAAGGCTGAGAACAGGAACCCAGTGGGTTTGCTGTAGCCATTACCAATTTCAGAGAAGAAATGGGAAGTGATCACCATGGATTTCATCACAGTATTACCCATAATGAATAAGCAACATGATTCAATCATGGTGGTGGTTGACAAATTAATAAAGGTTGTTCATTTTGTGCTTGTGAAGACAACGCATACAACAACTAATATTGCTAAATTTTCATGAAGGAAATTGCTAGGTTGCATGGGATATCTAGGACAATTGTCTCAGACATAGATACAAATTTTACCTTGTCTCAGACATAGATACAAATTTTACCTCCAATTTCTGGAGGGGATTGTTTAAAGTATTTGTCACAAATCTAAACTTTAGCACAACATATCATCCCCAGACAAATGGGCAAACAGAGAGATTCAATCGAATAATTGAAGACATACTGAGAATGTATGTGATGGATAAGCTATCTAAGTGGAAATATTACTTACACTTGGTTGAGTTTGCATATAGTAATGGGTATCAAGATTCATTGAGAATGAGCCCATTTGAAGCCTTGTATGGTAGGAAATGCGATACTCTAGTAAGTTGGGACAACCCAACAGATAGAGTGGTACTTGGGCCGGAATTAATCAAGGACATGGAAGACCAGGTGGTCAATATCAAGAAGAATTTAAAGGCAGCTCATGATAGACAGAAAGTTTATGTAGACAAGAACAGGAAAGATAGAGAATTTAAATTAGGGGAGTATGTACTTTTTAAAGTGAAGCCCAAGAAAAGCTCTTTGAAATTGGGTAGTTGTACAAAGCTGGCAGCCAGATTCAGTGGTCCATTTGAAATATTGGACAAAATATGACCAGTTGCATACATGCTTGCATTGCCTGCTTCCATGAATGTGCATAATGTATTTCATGTCTCTTTACTAAAGAAATATGTACATGATCCTAACCATGTTATTGATTGGCATCTGATTCAGGTAGAGACAGAGGGAGATTTTCAGGTCCAGCCAGTGCAGGTCTTGGACAGAAAAGTAAAAATGCTCTGGAATCGAGTTATAGAGCTGGTAAAAGTTCAGTGGACCTGCTACGGTCCTGAATATGCTACCTGGGAACATGAATATGCCATGCGGGCAGAGTACCCATAGATTTTTGAATAAATTTGAGATTTTGATCTTTATTTTGTATATGCACTAAGGTTAGTGCCAAAATAAGGGGGAGAGGATGTAACACCCCAGGTTTTGAACCCCCATTTTAAATAATGTATTGTTAAAATGATGAGAGGTATGAGTGCCCAAACAATTATCTAAAGGGATAGTATTCCCAAGAAATGTAATGTTTTGATCATTATTAATAATAAATACATTGTTGGCTGCTAGACAGACAAGGAATAGAGTTATAGGGGGATATGATTCCACAAGAGAGGGGGCTCAAGGGACTAAGTGTTTATTCCTATTTTTTTAATTACCCTTTTTGTCTAAGGGAGGGGATCGGTTACGTGAGCTTCTTGGGGAATGCCAAGAGGTTCTTGATTTCCCCACGAGGTTACTTAAACCCACCTCTAGTCTGATGGGAGGGTTCGACTGATGGCTTGTTCACATATTCCCTGTACATTCACTCATTTTTCCCTCACGCACTCCCATGAACACACTTACCCATTCATTGACCCATCCTCACCTGCATCTTGGCTTGGCGAAGCGAAAGGAACTATTGAAGATTTAGCCATGAGATAGTTGGTTGTAGTGGTCGCTGGTGTGATCTAGTTGTGACCTAGGGCTTGCATACCTAAAATGCATTGGACTGTGCCCTGTGTTTCTCACAACTGTGATTCCTAAGAGTTACAGCATTGATATTCTGGACTAGTTGTGTTGGAGGCCCTGGAAAAAGGAGAAGAACTTCCTGAGGGATTGCGTGGCAGAGAAGGGTGGAAGTCCATTCCCTTGGAGCGGTACATGCTGGGTAGAAGAGAGTTGGGTACTTGGGTTGTTGTGGGTGCTGGGAAACCTGTGAGAGATTAAGAGATGACTGGTTTGGGAACCCAATTACACTCTAGAACTATCCTTGTGGATTCATAGCCCTGGCTCGGGGGTGACACTGTTGTTGTGATTTAGAGCAGTGGTGTCTACGGTTGGGTGGAACGTCCTTGGTCTATAGCCAGTTGGTGTAATCTTTTATAAAGAAAAGTTCTCTCTGTTGTGATATTATTATCTTTGTATGAATGTATTCTGTTGTGTATTTTTAATTATCGTTTAATTGAATCTTAGATTATGCATGATTCCTGGATATTTTTGTGCATGTCGCTAAATCTTGTATCTTATGTGTGCTTATTAATTAAAGAAGGTATCGGTAAGAGTACGAAGTCCAAGGGTGGGCTTGAAGGTAGCATGCCCCGGCCTGTGGGTGGCTGGGTATGTTACACCACCTCATATTCCATGCCATCAAGTTAACCATATTTGGCCACATCAGCTATGCCACGCCATTGTTTCCACATTATCACAAACAGTTCTCGAGTTCATCAGCGTGCGGGGAAATCTTGTGACAAAGTTGGAAAATGTAAACAAAGTGAAAACTCTCTGACGACGATAAAGTCCATCGGACATCAACAAGTCTTGTTGTAGCTTAACAAAAGGGAAAATGTGAGTCTCCTTGACCGATGCTAGTACCTCATCGATCATCAACACAAAATGTGCTCGGTTGCAAAAACACAATAATTAAAAGTCCTTTTTTTCGATGACCAATATTCTATCGGCGTTGACTCTTAACTATCCCAAAAATCCATTTTTTGACACATGAAGGATCACACTTGTTGGACACACCTACCACACTTAGAGGGGGGAGGGTGAATGAGTGTGGGGATCTTTTTCCCAAAACTTCCCTCTTACAAAAAAAATCCACAAAAACTCAGTTAACATTCAACATTTTCTCATTACTCATTGTTGTCATTTATAATCAGTTAGACATGAATACATATCAGCAACATATCATCAACAAATCATCTCCACGAGGAACACAAAGAACACAAGATGTATGTACAATTTTTCTTTTTATTATGGTATTCAATCTGGGGGTTTTTCAACAACAACTGAATAGAGTACAACTCTACAAGAGAACCAGATCTATATGAAACACTCATCTTA
>JZKD02S0339865.1:0-19165 GCA_000966675.3 Picea glauca | reverse complement strand
GGACAAAGGCCCCAACAACATCAGATGTTGGCTCTAAGAAACCAATTACTGTTAATAGCACTGGGAGTGTTGATGAGGTCAACAAGATTAAAATGAAGAATTCAAAACCCAAATTCTCTTGCAGCCTTTGTAAGGGTGACCACTTTCTGAGGGATTTCCCTGGTCTTACCCAGGTCTTAGAAATATGGTCCTCCACGTCATCGGCCTCTGTCGGTCATGTCGATGATACCCCATCAACTAGTGATGTTCAGGTTGGTAAGAAGAAGCAAATTGTCAGGTTCCCTTGCATGTTATGTAAAGGTAATCATTACTCTCACCTTTGTCCTCACATGGATGAGGCTTCTTCTCTTTTGGAAAAACTTCAACTTCCAAAAGATTATCGTAAGCTGGTCAATTCGGTTCCATCCCCAGTCAGACTGGTTGATCAGGTGGTCAATATAGTTTCCTCCTCGATTGCACCACAAACCCAAGTAGTTGATCCAGTTCTGTCATCGATCAGCCCCGCTCTTCATCAAAAGCGTTTAACTCAAGTGGTTGATCTGTTTTCATCCTCGGTCGATCCCACTCTCTCGTTAGAGAGTGACACCAAAGCGGTCGATCTGTTTCCACCCATCGACCCCATTCTTCCCTTGGAGAATGAAGCCAAAGTGGTCAATCTAGTTTCACCATCAGTCGATCCCATTACTCCATTGAGGAATGTCAAAGTGACCGATCTAGTCCCTTCCTCAGTCAGTCCCACTCTTCCTCTGAAGAGTGCCAAAGTGTTCGATCTAGTTTCGCCATCGGTCGATCTCATTCCTCCATTGAGGAATGTCAAAGTGACTGATCTAGTTCCTCCCTTGGTTAGTCCCACTCTTCCTCTGAAGAGTGATAGAGTGGTCTATCCAAGTCCACCATTGGTTGATTCGATCCAACCATTGGTCGATTCTACTCTCCCTCTAGAGATTAAACCTAATATTGTCCACGTTTTTCTCGTTAATACAGACTCTACTGTGCTGGAGGGCATTCCTCATTCTCCTGCGAAACCCCCTCCAAGTAATGAGACCATCCTTTTTGATTGGGGTGCGCTAACTAGACCTCGTCTTCCCTCTCACACTGCTTTTCAGATTACAGTATAGGTTTGTGGTCGGGATGTTCCTCAAACACTGATAGACGAAGGTGCGTCCGTTAGTATTTTGTCCTCTGTTGCTTGGCATGCTTTGGGTTGTCCTCAGCTTCCGCCGTTACCCAGAACCTGTTGGATTTTAATAAAAGAAATAGTCAACCTTTAGGGATCCTTCCTTAGTTTCCTGTAACTTTGGGAGGGAAAACTGTCTTTATCGATGTCATGGTAGTTCGAGACCCCTTGGATTTCACTTTACTCCTTGGGCGGGATTATGTCTACGCCATGAAAGCTATTGTATCCACTCTTTTTTGTGTCATATCTTTCCCTCACAATGGAAGAATTATGAATATTAATCAACTTTCATTCATCAACCCTGATTGGGTTACCTCCCTAAGTGGTTCTTATATGCAGACATTATCACCCTCGCCTCATGTCAATTATGTGGCATTGTCTCCCATGATTTCAACTTCTGATGCTTCGGATCCAGTAGTTGACATGCTGATCTTTTCGGTAGGGTTATTGGAGCCTGATCTCCTTACCCCTATAACGACCCTCGACATGTGTTCCTTCCAGAGTGATTCTCTTCCATCCGGTGAAGATCTCTTGGAAGCTATGACCGAGTATTGTCCCTTGACATGGTACTCTTCTAGAGAATTATCCTCTCAGAAGCCATGGTCAAGAAGTAACCACGAGCATAGTTTCTCTTCTCTGTGGAAAGCTCGTTAAAAAATGAAATAGATGTCCTCATCATAGTTCTTTTCCTGTGTCAAGCTTGTTAAAAAATGAAACAGTCATCTCTCTTGAACCTTCTTTTCATCCACCCTTCTCGTTTTTCTCATCTACTAGAGAAATTGGCGACAACTTGAGAGTCAGTGAATGAATTGAAGCTTGGAGGGCATGTCTCCAGCCTTTGATGATATTTATGGAGTTAAGCCACTACCTTTCAAGCTGGGGGCATACCGAGCTTAGTCTTTGTTCTTTCTCGTGCTCGTAAATACATGAGAATGCATCTGGTAGACTTTTATCTTTTTTTTGTACCTGTATGGATACATGAAAAAGGACCCCCCCTCGAGTCTCCTTTAAGCTCTTTTCAGACTCTTTAAACATGAAAATATTGTCGAGTGATCTTTCTTCCTTTCCCACTCGTTAAATGGTTTGAAAGGGCGTCTTTCGAGTGATAATTTATCTCTTTTTCGGCCTCGCGAGACTAACATTACAAAAAAGGACAACATTGGAGTCATCTTTAAGTCCTTTTCAGACTCTCTAAAGATGAAAAGATTACCGAGCGACCTTGTTCTCTTCACGCTCATTAAAGTATTTGAAGAAAACGTCTATTGAGCAATAGTTTATCTCTTTTTCGGTCTCGTCATACTACTTTACAAAAAAGGAACTGAGAGAGTTCTCTTTTAAGTGTTTTTCCAGACTCTATAATCATGAAAAACCTTCGAGTTTTCTGTCTTTGGACTCTTTAAAACAAACATCGATAGGCCCATACGGGATCGAACCCTTACTTCTTCCAGTTCATTAAAAAAAGGAAGAGGAACTTACCGAAGGTGAGTTTTATCAAGCATGTGTTATCCTCCTCGAGATCGTTAAATTAAAAAGAGGTACTTGTCTATCTGGATGGGGGAAAAAATTGAAAGAAGCAAGCCAAGCAGTTTTGTGAGAACACTACCAAGTAACTCTTAGAGTCACCCTTGAACATGACACTTTGTTTTTGCACGCATTATAATCCACTGAACCTCTGCACTGAGCCAATCCTTTGAGTTTCTTTCACTCCTTTGGGTCACCTGAAGTAAGACACAGCATCCACTGCATCATCAAGTTTTGGTCCATGTCATGTTTCTGTTGTTGTGCCTAAGTGTTCAAGGGAAGTATCTGCCTCGGGAATCAGCCATCACAAATATCTTGTCTCAATACCCATGTTAGTCCATGTTCATTTGATCTACCAATTACATCTTTATGTCCATTTCGTGTCGTTGATGGGGGATACATCAAGGCCCTTCTTCGACAAGTCTATTCCTATCGACTTCAACACATTATCTAGGAACTAGACTTAGAAACCAATTAGTACTTTGGGACCTGCATACCTCAATGGCAGGCCTCCTCACATCCGACAACAGGTTTACATCATTGACCTCTGATCGGATGATTCCATGGATGTTCGACTCCAGCTCATCCATTCACATTCGTTGGAATGTACTAGGGTACCTTGGGAATCATTGAGATTAATGGTGATCTCCCTTGCGCTTGTTAACAGTTTACATCATTGACCGGTAATCAAGTGGTTTATGCCATGTTCGACATCATGACATATATTCACATGGTTATATTTGTACTACATCAAGATCGGTAAGAAGACCTTGGGTTGAGTGATCACTCTGATATGTACTTTGCCCAGGTTGTGATGGAGTTTCTCTTGAACAATGACACATATACTGTGACATAGATCCACTTTGTATTGGTTGTGGCTATGTCTTCTCATATCGTAGATCCACTGTGTATTCTTCATGGCTACGATTAGTTCAGGTCATGGGAGTATAGATCCACAGTGTATTTTCAGTGGCTATAACTTTTTATCAATACAATTATGGATCCGTAATGTATTTTATGGTGGCCATATCTTGCAAATATAGATCACCCAAGCATAGGTATGCCTGCCTTGGGTTTGAAACATGTCATAATATTTGTTTGATGTTTGTTTGATGTTTGTGTGCATCTTTTGTCAGGTTCTCTGTGTCTATACCTTTTCTTGAAAGTCTACAAAGCATTTCAATTATCATTTCCTGTCTTCTAACTTCATACTTTGGGGGGCAATCTATTACACATAAAAAATACTCACTTTGATAGTGTCGCAAGTGTCGTCATTACAAGGTTTGCAAGTGTCTCTTTTTTCTCACAAGTGTCGCAAGTGTTAAAGAAAGAATACTGCCATGATGCCCATGTCGTTCCTGTAAATGACATCAAGAGGACACTTAGCACATGTCAAACACTTGATTTGGAAGAGGAGGAAAGGTTAACTAGGCTCATGAACCTTTTTCCATTTGAAAACACTCAAAAAACTAAGTTTTGGAGGAGAGTGCTCCCCCTTACACTGTCTGGGAGCATTATAAAGCTCCTTTGGCCCTTCTGAGGGAGCGTTGGTGTCTTTAGATGTGTTGGCGCCCCCCTTAAGCCTACTAGGGAGTTCTACAACACTCTTATGGCCCTTTTGAGGGAGTGCTACCTATTTTAGGTAGCAGTTGAGTTGTTGAGATGAATGGGGGAAGGATCTTTTCATTCTTAGAAGGTAGTTGAGCTCGAATCCCTAGTCCAGCCATGTTCTTAGGGCAGATCCTCAACTGAAGGAGGAAAATCCTCAACTTCCCCAAGGATATATCAAGTAGTTAAAGCCTCTCCAAGGCTATATAAGCAAGCTTTCTCATGGTGAAAGGGGACTGAAAAGAGAAAATCACACCAAACTTATAATCTTATAAGTGGTGCTGGAACAGAGATATTTTGGAGGCAGGAAACCTATGATCTCATAGGGAGCAATCAGTGAAGCTGTCATCATTCAGATCGTCGATATTTTGAGCAAGGGGTGGACAAGGAAGACTTAACGAAACTGCTACAATTCATCTATGGCTGTAAACGATGTTTTGTCCTCATTAATATAATTTGCTTGGCCTGTTTCTTTCTAATTCATGTTCAATCTCGCATGAATTTTTCTCTTTATTAGATAGACCTATTTCGAACTAATCTTGATAGAGTAGGAAGTAGTTGTACTTTGTTTGTCTACAGGTCTTATCAAGGAGCAAAATATTGGAGCTCAACTTGGAGCGTGTAGGGACAAACACCGGTAAAAGGTACTTCTTTTCTCCTTTTTCCTCACACACTAGTCCACCTAGATCTAAAAGGAAGTCAGTGACCATGATAAGCACTTTCTGTCTTAGATTTAAGAGTCTATCTCTTTGAGGATATCTACCTGACTGCAGGGAGATTTCCCTTCAACAAACGTACAACAAACAAGGTTTTACATTCAGGTTATTACTGGCCTAGCATTTTTAAGGATGGTTCCAAATATGTAAGAAGTTGCGATAATTTTCAAATGATAGGAAAACCCACATCAGGTGATGAAATTCCTTTACATACCCAGGTTATGATTGAACCTTTTGAGAAATGGGCCCTTGATTTTGTAGGACCAATTTCCCCCATGTCTCGTAAGAATAACTATATTCTTGTTTGCACAGATTATGTCACTAAGTGGGTAGAGGAAAAACCCTAGTTTAGGGATACTAAAAAATTCGTTGTTGAGTTTATTTATGAAGATATTTTTACCTTATTTGTCATTCCTCATGAGATTGTCATAGACCAGGGTACACAATTTACTTCTAAGTTGATGAATGAATTAACAGAAAAGTATGGGATAAAATAACGTAAGTCCTCTCCATACCACCTACAAGTTGATGGCTAAGTGGAATAAAAAAAGAGGTAATGGAGACTATCTTGACCAAAAATTTCCAACTACACCATAGTGATTGGGCTGATAGACTTCCAGAGGCTTTATGGGCATATCGTACCACATGGAGAAACACCACTGGACATACCCATTACAAATTGGTTTACGGAAAACAAGTACTCTTACCTATTGAATTCCAAGTAAGAACCTTTTGTATTGCTGCACAATTGGGATTAGATTTAGATGAACAAAAACAACAAGTCCTACAATTGAATGAATTGGATGAAATTAGACACGATGCTATCAAAAGGACAATCTTAGTTCAAAACCAGCGAAGCAAATGGCATGATAAATTCATTAAAAATCAATTTCAACCTGGAGATTGGGCTCTATTGTTTGATTCAAGGTTTAAAACCTGTAAAGATAAACTTACCACTCGATGGTTAGGTCCTTATGAAGTGGTTACCATGTTTGATAATGGGGCTGTAAAAATAAACTTAAACTTTATACATAGACATAGACTTAAATGGGCATAGACTTAAACTTTATCATAAGCCTGTTTCTAAAGAAGACTTTATACAAGTCATATCCGCTGACAAGGCACTGGTATTGGTGGATGGGGAAGTTTCTTCTCCTTCTCCTTGTTCTTGAAATATTTTGATTTCTATTGTACATATGTAAATATTTTAGAGAGTGGTTTTTGATAGGCAGTTTTAGAAAATTTGCAGGTATTCATTTACAAATGGACACTTTCAAGGAAGCTAAGAAAAAGTGGAGTATTTTACTTCAAAAGAACATGTTATTATAACCACATTTATTTTTATTATTAAGCACCATTTGAGTAATGAGTACATTTATCATGATTAAAAATTGCTTGTTTAGTTAGTCATTTTTATTTCTTTGACCAGAATTCTATCTTCTTTTCAAACTAGACTTTCAAAGAACCTCTTATAACAGTTTCTTATAGCCCTTAACCACCATAAAATATACTGAAAAAAATTGACAATGATCTCATCAAACCTAGAGGCTACTAATACAATTCATACAAGTCTCTGAGTCGGTGAGTAGAGTATTTTTTATAAAAGAGTAGCAAGAAGGTCGATCTGGCACTTAATCCATGGAAACATCATTTAATTTCAATGGAAGAAGATGAGTAGGGGCTACAAATATATTTTTTCTATTTTCCAATGGTTCCATCCACTACACATTAAAATGCTAAATTGTGTCATATCTTCGAATTGGTTACACTCACTTAAGTACCCCTTACATGAGGACAATATGTAAAAGTAATATATAAAAAGAAAAAACCACCCTCCAAATTAAATACCATCCCAACCCATAAAAAAGTTTACATAGCTACCTCCCCATCATCTTGCAAAAATAAACATTTATATACAAATCTTAAAGGTGAGGGTAAGGACTAGTCTCTTCTGTAAAAGTGTAAGAGTCTAACCTGTTGGGATACTGAACAGGTCTGCTGAAAGCGGGTACCAGCATATGGTATGACTAGATAAACCCACCGGAGTACTGAACAAGCTTGCTGGTAGCGGGGAATTCTACCTGGAGAGGATGTTAATTATAAATAAAATGTTAAGAATTAGGTTTAAAACATGTCTTTATGTATGGCACTACTTGTGGTTATGACTGAAAGGAAGTATGCATGGTTAAGTATCAGTAAATAAACTCTACTGACTTTCCACTGGAAGCTAATCTGAAGATGATCTTAAGACCCTCTTGTCTAAGTCTTCCTAACTATATGTAAGATGTTTTGTCTTATAGGTGGGGCCTTGTTCTTAACTATTTTGTTAGGCTAACATGTGAAATTTACCTATCCACTCGGAAGCCATAAAACTTAGGATATTGGAAGGATTGATTGATTTTCTATATGTTTTATTGATGAGTGTTACAATGCTTAGGAATGAGAGGAAGGGATACAAATCGTTCATTTGTTTAGGAAGTCTATGAGAAAATATTATATGATTTCTACCATGAAAGATACACCATGAAACCACGCTTTTTAAAAATTTATCAAGTTGCATATGTTGTCAATTGTTGCATATCATGATAATGAAAATATGATCAATTATATACTATTTTAAAGTAATCTCATAACTTCTTTGTTCATGTGTAGATGAAAAGATTGGTACTACATCACAATTCTTTTTTTTTAGGATCTTTGCTCATGGCTAGTAAAAGGGAGAACTTATCAAAGCAGTTGATAGCTAATTTTTTCCAAGAGAGAGGGGGTTGTTCATAACTCAATAGTTCTTTTCTATCCAGTCATAAAATTCCTTCTCTACTACAGAGACTGAAACTCAGCTAAGCAACTAACACCTCTTTGATAAATCATTCTTCACTGCAGTTATATTTGAATAAAAACATGGATACTTAAGTTTCCATCATCCTTCCATTCACCTTGGTTAACAGGAGCCTTAGAATTCAGTGACTCTAGCAATTTCAGGCCTATTAATACTCGTTGTATAATATTCACTAGATGGAGTGGTGGATGGAGTGCCGGAGGGAGTTTCAGATAAGTTATAGTATGAAGTGTTGTAATTGTGAATGTCATTTTAATTCTCCAATTCAGGTATTATCACTGGAAGTTCAATTACAATTGTCAAGTGGTAAATTAAGCTTACTAAAGATGTTATGTCCGTTTTTGTTTTACACTTGATTAAGAGATGAATTTAAATTTATGATTTCATTGTACCATAATGTCCAATTCTTCGATTTGGACATTGATCAAATCTCTCATATGATTTGGTTGATCTCCAAGTATGATTTCATTTAAATGTAAATTCCCGCATCATCATTACTATGTATGGCATTCATATGTGCCAAATGCACCCACGACACAATCCGCCTATATCTATTATGTTTGGGACCAAGCATATCATTTTGTATCGCTCATCCTCTGCTTGTTTTTGCTCTCTCTTATCTATTTCTCTACAACCATGTCGAATTTTCATGAAACTTCTTCATATTATAATCTATTTTCCATTATAGATTTTGAATCCTGTCGAGAAGTATTTCTCTACGTGGGTTGGGGGAATTTCCTAGCCAGTCTGCAGGAGAACTATGATGAAGTTTCCCTTTAGTTCACCCTTGGATTGGATGGAAAGTATGCTCGTGTTGGGTCACTGGTTTTCTCAGTCTCTGAAGATTCCATTGTTGTGGCCACGAAATTCCCACGAATAAGGGACAGATGGTTCAAGCAACATCAACTTCCATGAAAAAGTTACAATCAAGTTTTTAAACATGAATATCAAAAAATTTATGGGGCTAAAGGATATTCAAAGGGGTGGATTAAATATGAGTTTATTAATCCTTTGATCGTCATCACCACACTAATTACTTGCGAGGGTAAGTAATCCATCTTAAAAGCTTTCCATTTTTTCCTCTTGCCTCACTTTCAGTTTGGTAAACCTTTGAATTTTCCATTTTATTTTCTAAAGAGTCTCGAGAAAATGTCCTCCCAGATTCGCAAAAATGTGACAAACCCTCACCACAACCTATTTAATCATGGCCTTATCAAACTATTGGTTATCTCAAAATTAAAAAAGTAGGGAAGAACCTAGGAAGATTTCCTTTATCAATTTCTAAACTCCCAATTGATAGTTAAAATGACTAAGAAGTCAATTGATCCTGGTACTACTAGTACATATAACCCTCGTTATCCTAAAAATCCAAACCCTACAATTAAACCTCTTCGCTCATCTGCTACGAAAGTCAAGAATCCTAATGTTGACCCTCAATTATCTACACCTCCTATTGATTCTAAATAGAAGAAACTACAAAACTCTTTCCACCATGATTTCCCTCCAATTCCTACAAGGAGGCGAGATGCTAACTGATTGAAAGGGAAATCATTTCATAGGAGCACTCAAAATATGATTGGCAAGTCCAATACAAAGCCTCCAATTACCTCATACCCTATTCAATTTTCCTATGATCATTAGAGCCTCACAAGAAGCTTAAATCACACCTAGTCTTTCTCAAAAGGCCACTGTTACACCTTCTTCCCAAGTTCCTAAAACTTCAATCAAGTGTGAAATTCCTTACACATCCACTAAGAATCCTAAGCCTTCTCCTATTGAACAATTTGATCAGTCCCCAACCATTGAACAATTGCAAAACGAAAATTCTCAACTGATCCAACATCTTATAGAGCATGAAACCTTGGATCGTCATTTATACCATGACAACGCTATCCTACAAGCAAAGGTAAATTCTCTACAATGTTTGGTTGATCAAATGACTACTACTAATCACAGTATAAGAATGTAGTTGAAGCATCGAAAGAGATTTAAGAAGAAGTCTCCAGGACATGATGGAGAAGCCCCTAAAGCTTAATCTATCTCCTCTCTCACACGTATAGCTATGGTTTGGAAATCCATTTTTCATTACAGAGGGACCTGCAAAAAATTAGGTGTGGGAGGAATGTTCAATCCATGTTTTGCCTAATTGTTTCCTTCTCTAAATATCTTTTTGCACATGGAGCCTATATAGTTTATACTTCTATTAGCTCTTTTTGAAGGTATTATCAGGTTTCTTCCATTGAGTTTCTATGGATCAACATAAGGTATGTGTAATCCTTATTTTTGATGGTTTATCTTTAATTGAGTGAGTGAAATCTATTAAAACTTGTCATTTGTTTGAAACAGGTCGAAAATGAAATCCAACCCTTGATCTGGCCAGTGATATAGCCCATGATCCGACCCTCGATCTGGTCCTTGATCCAGTCCTCGATCCATTCCCCGATCTGGACCTTGATCTGGTCCTCGTAGTGCAATGCAAATGTGGGTTGGTATATCGGTGGGATCTTCCTGTCAAATATGAAACATGGGTTTTGTACCTATTCAAACCCTCCAGCTATGGAACTCATACTTTGATTCGAATAGTTGAATTCGACCTCTATTTTGAGTGCATGAATTGTTAAGAAGATACTCTCTGTTATTATTTTTTAATGATTTTCTATTTTAGGAGAGTGTCGACCTTTTCTTGTCAATGTTTCATGGAAACCTTCATGGGAGAACTAGCTAAAGCATACAAAAAAAAATCTTATCAAGAAAAGGATGAGAGATACATTATGAAGAATGGGAATCAATGTATATTATGATCTCTTCAATGAGTGAGTGATATTCACTCATATAGGCAATGACATCCTATCTTAGGAATGCATGCATAATAGTGATGGTCTAAAATTAGAAAGTCTAAAATAGATGTAGTCAGTTAACTCCCACTGAACTAGTGTGCCAAAAATAGAAATTTCTCCAACGCCCCCCCTAAACACCACTATGGAGTGAAACATGAGTGCCGGATACTAGGCCATATTAGGTAGTCATGTACAATGCAACTAATGAACACTGAATAAAAATGAGGAAAGATGGAAAACCATGCGGGAACAAAACCCCCCCTCAAAATACAATGCATCAAAATAAGAAAAGGCAATTGCTGGGCCACTATGTTCTTCACTGCAAGATGATCCCGCAAAGTCTGAAACTTCATCTCACTAAAAGATTTCATGAATATGTAGAAATATTTATGGATTTGATGAAGTCCTTTGGAAACTTATCTAGCCTTGTAACTCTTCATCCCGTGGACCCATATGCACCTGAAAATATTCCTTTCTGGTGGAAGTGGAACTAGATGCCAAGTCTGGTTCTTTAAGAGTGATTCATACTCCTTTTGCATGGTTTCTTTCCATAATGGATTTCCCACAACCTCACTGTAGAGCTGTGGATTAGAAGATTGAACCATATAGAAATGCATGGGCATCGCAGGTTCTAAAGCTAAAAGTACATGAGAAGGCTCCTCGTGATGATATCGAGTCCTCCTCGAATCCAATGGATTCCCTGCAAGGATACATGCTTTCTAAAGTGTGAACTGTGCCTTCTTGGGCATCTATTGATGCTTCAGCATTGGATTCAAATCTATTTGTACTACCTGCTTATTTCCATGTACATAATATGAGTGTATGGAATCATCTCTGATGTCTGAAATTGATGGAAGCTCAAGAGTATATGAATGTTGCACTGGAGGTGCATGCAAAGTAATATCCTTATGTGTAAGTAGAAAAGAGGAATCATCATCAGAAAACTTAGTGAATTTATACAACCTTGACTTGTGATCCACCTCACTAATTGCAATGATGGAATTGTCATGCATGCCAATTACTGAAACTGAATCTGATGTAAATTCAATCTTTTTACCTTTCCGAGTGATATGATAAACTAAGAGAATATTCATAGAAATATTTGGAACATGAAAAACATTCTAAAAAATTCCATTATGGAGTTCCACTCTCCCTTCGCCTACTACTGCTACTGGATTATCATCCCCCATGAGAATAGGAGGTCCAGAGAATGAACCGAAAGAAGTAAAAGCTTCCTCTTTAGCTTCCATATGATGTGATACGCCATAATTTATAATCCATGAATCATATGAGTAATTTATTGCAACTAGAGAATGATGATTACCTTCTTAGGAGAATGGTCTTCTTCCTTCTTCTTCTTGCCTCCTTCAGGAATGAAGTCTCCAAGGTTATTCTTCTGAATTACCCGTGTCATAAGATTGATCCGCTTCTTCATGCATGTGGATTCTTCATGATTTGGTTTATTGCAATATGTGCACTTCTTTCCCTTCTTCTTACCTTTGGAATTTGAAGAATATTTCAAACCTGAAGAATCCTTGAAGGGTTTGGAATATCCCTCCTTCTTTGACTCTGGATGTAATAGCTCCTTTCGTTTCTTCTTTGATTTCTAATTGGATGACCCTTTTCCATCATGCATGATGAGTGCATGTGATTTGAGATCTTTCATTAGGCCCATCTATATGAGTTTTGTATTCTCTTGTGTGAGAGACTCAATGAACTGAGCCATCATAGGCATATTCCAATTTTCTCCCAAAATACATCTGCCAGAATGGAAATTGGAGACATATACAACGGATTTTGGTCCTAGCTTGGCAAATCTTGTTAGAATGATTTTTTTCTCTTATGTAGAATTGTCAATACCACATTCACCCAAGCTTAATATCAAATATTTAAATTTAGTAAAGCAATCTTATGTATTATCAAAATGTTTAGGGTCTAAGGTATTAAACTCTACCTCAAGCATATGACCTTGCATTTCATCCTACTTTCCAAAGATTCCTTCCAAGGTGGTCCATATCTCGTTTGGATTCTTTCATGCAAAAACATGAAACCATAAATCAATGGAGATTAACTCAAGAATTAGTCCTGTGGCCTCATCCTTACGGTTCACCCATCTGGTCTTCTCAAGTGATGATGTAGGTTATGTTTCTATGCAGCCTTCAAATTCCATTCAAAATAGTTGTATGGTGTGAGTATTATCACCAGACTTGATTGAAGAAGTTGCATCGTCTCCATCTCTGCTATTGATTCTGAAAAGACCCTAAAACCCTAGATCATGGATTCT
The DNA here is from genome assembly GCA_000966675.3 of Picea glauca. Classification (NCBI taxonomy): domain Eukaryota; kingdom Viridiplantae; phylum Streptophyta; class Pinopsida; order Pinales; family Pinaceae; genus Picea; species Picea glauca. Next base: position 6,183 of record JZKD02S0339865.1, on the reverse strand, counting down.
GAGATATGACAGATAGTTCTATGGCAGATATAGATATGATAAAACAAATATATATACTAAAATATCATGTGGGTTTTGGATTATTTTGGTGAGCATGTGCATCCCTATGTCATACGTATCTAGTCAAAATTTCAGCCCGACCTAGATCGTGGATTTCGAGATATGGCCATTTTACTGCAGAAAACCAATTTTCTAGAGGGAAGACAGAATCGTCGCACCCTAAAGAAGGATACAGTGCGACTATGTTGAATTGTCACACCCTAGAGAAGGATAAAGTGCAATGATTGTGAAAAATTGAATCGTCGCACCTTGGTGAAAAGCATAGTGTGATGATGTTGCACCTTGGTTGTGTATAGGCTGCGACGATTCCTGAAATGTTTTTCTTAAGTGTGAATGCGATTGTCACACACTAGCAATGGATAGACTACGTCGATTCCAATTTTCATACCTTTCAATAGGGATAGGCTATGATGATGGAGGAAAATAGCTATACTCAATAATTAAATCCTCTTTCGCTCTTCTTTGTATTTTCTAGGTTACTCCAAGAAGCTCGGCTCTAATACCATGTCAGGGTTTCATGGAAACATGCACAGGAGACCTAGCTAAAGAATACGCAAACAAATATTATCAAGAAAAGGAAGAGAGATACAATATGAAGAATGATGATCAATTTATATTATGATCTGTTCAACGAGTCAGTGATATTCACTCATATAGGGAATGGCATCCTATCTTAGGAATGCATGCATAATAGTGATGGTATAAAATTAGAAAGTCTAAAATATAACTACTCAGTTAACTCCCACTGAACTAGTGTGATGAAAATAGAAATTTCTTCAACATTCCAGTGGTCGACCCTTCAACTATGTCTCAAAAATCTATAAATACTGGAACTCTCTTTGAGACCAAGGACGAATATTAATATAATCACTATTTTGAATTCGCCTATGTAAAATCGATTATCTTGTTAATATAAGCTAATGCGCTAATCGTGATTGTCTGTTGAACTGGAGTAGTATCGCGACTACCTAGTGGGGTCACCAGTGGTTTGTGTGTTTTATTTTTTATTTTTATCTTCATATTTGTGCATATCATTCTTGTGTGCAGTTTGCTTGCTAAAGTTGTGTTTTCTATATAACTTATAGGTTACTCATCGTTGTCTATACCTAAATATTTAATTGTCCATTCTTTGACATATAACATCACTTATGCAAGTTGTGTTTTATTGATGTATATATGTTCATAGTCATCTACCTGTTCAATTATATATAAAATTTCTTTTCTCATTTTATAAACTATAGGTTACTTCGCAGATTGGTCATATAGATAGTGTACGAAACAATCATCTATGCTTTATTGAGATATGGTTTTCAATTACTTCATGTAGGTCTGCATAAATTATTAACTCTATGTAGAATATTTCCAGTATCAGTGTGATAGGATAAGCACTAATTTCAAATCTCTTTTGAGCAATGTTTATAGACAATATTGATTATAAGAACATGTATTGATATTTCTGTAATGGAAAAGCTTTCCATAGAATGTCTTGTTTATACTCTGCATATCTATGTAGAAATTAATATTTAATTGATTCCGCTTGAATTATCAGTAGCGTTAAGGTGCCATCGTGATATAATTTACCATCGTAGACATAAACATTACATTTGAATGTCTTCATGATGTTGTTTACTTCTAGTCAGTGAGATTAGTGTGATGATATGGTTTATTTTTTGTAGGATAAGAGTAATTGTGAGTTTTTATAGAGATGCTTTAAGAATAGAGCTCACAATGAATAAGTGATTTTGAAAGATAGCTTGTGTTTACTCAAGGATTTCCTGCTTATTCAAAAATTTCTTACTTAGAGTAATAACCTCACTGTTCATAGTTATAGATTGATTTTAAAGATTTTCTTAGACTAATGAGCTCATTGATTATTGTTATAGATTACTCTGCACATTTAAAACAAATTTTACTGTTCAAATAGATCTCAACTTGTCTAGAGTCTTTTAAATAATTTTTAAGATAGAATTATAGATTGAAAATAGAATGTTGATCCTTAGGGTAAACCATTCTCTTGCTTAGTTAATTCACTTTCCAGACCTCATAAGAAATTATTTTTCCATTCTTCCTTGACTCATACTATTACACAACTCTAAGTTTACTTACCTTGTCGATAATTTAATTAAGGGAAATTATGGTATATAGTTTACCCATCACTTCCCAATATTATAAATATAAATTTGAGTTGAAATGGAGTTACGTATTCATTTATGTTCAAGTGATTAAATAATGATATAATTTTAACTAGTTTAACTTCATTCACATTATGGAATATTCCTATTACATATACCTTTCATATGAATTTAATTTAATACAATGGTTTTGAAAGGACACATTTCTTTGCATTGCTACAAATTGCGAAGGAAAGATGATTAACAAATATTAAACATATCTCAATGTGTAAATTAGAAGGTAAAAAACAATTAGTGGAGCTTTTTGTGGAACATTTCTAAAAAGAATCTTCCTTCTTCATTTATAATGAAGGGAAGTGGGTAGAGGTTTTAGTGGAGGTTTTTGGATGGTGCTCTTGTATTGTATAAAACACATCAGTTCACTTATATATATAGTGAATCAACCTATTAAAGAAATGGGTGCACCATAGGTCATTATCACTAACTTGTGATCAAATGTTAGGGACCTAAACTCCCTATCCCATCAAGTAGGTAGAATAATATGTTTTCTATGTAATAAAGACCGACATTAGTAAATAAGGCCTATGTAACAATGTGAACAAACATGATGTAAGAATACTTAATTGAATTTTTCACTTATAGAAAGATATTCCTCTAGAATGTTCCCTAGAATATGAAAATAGTATAAATAAGAGTAGAAACCATGGGAAAGTTTGTCTTGAGAATTATTTTTTAATTGAACTTTGGTCTGTTGGAAGTTTACCCCTTGAATAGGAAAGTCAACTTGGATTTCTATAAATAAAGGTATCATTTATGGTGTTATTGTTATTTTTTTTTCTCTTTCCACTGATATTTGTCACAAAAATTCTATTTCTGCTATGCACAATACATCTAGTACCTTACAAGTGGTATCAATTACTTTTCTCTGCAGAATTTTAGACAATTTTTTTCAGGCTAGAGACATATGTTGCTGGCATATTTAAAGCATGGTGATCTATCATTAAATGGGTAAAAATATGGTTGAGGAAGACTACAGGTAGGAAATATAGTTGGTATCACAGGTTACTCGAAACAAATGTTTCACCTTGTTGGAAACCTCTGTAACCCTTGTTTGTACTCCAAGTAGTACTACATCAGATAGTACTTGCACATGACCATTCACTCCCATGTACCCTAGGGTATATAGGGAGTCCCATAGGTCTCTTGAAACCAAATATAGATCATCTTATGAACCACATGAGTTTTATAGTGGCACTAAGAATAACACTCAAGAATATCACTCTCGTGCACCTGAATAATAGGGTAATATGGCTAAGGGTATGGTTGAGACTCCTTAATTGGTGCCCTGATATATTGGTTTGAGTACTAATGTTTGATCACATTGATATAGCAGAGATTTATAGCACAACAAAAACCCTTGTTTGTAGGATCCCTTAAAACCATAACCCTTGCCGTTGGAATAGAACATAAAAAATATAAAGAGAAAATTCCTCCATCACTCTTATTTTGAATCTATCCAATTGGATTTCCCTCTTCACACTTATCATTGTGGTACCCATCACTTATAAGCCTTTTTTTTTTCTCATGGACCCATCCACCCTCCCTGACACCCTTATATGGGACCTATTCTATTGGATTTCTCTCCTCACACTGATCATAATGGTACCCTTCACCCATACCCTTTTCTTTGCAGACCCACTTTCTTACTTCTTTCTTTCTTAATTCCCAAATGGCCACCAAAATCAACCAAGAAATAATTTCCTTGCAAATCGACAACCACCCAAACAAGACTAACATCCAACACATGAATTCCAAAATTGCTTATGTCAATTCCAAAGTCGAGGCCCTCACTATCTGGGTTGTCTCCCTCCATGCATGATTTGACACCTTCATACACACCCTAAAAAAATGGATGAGCCAACCTTAGGTCCCTACCTCCTCTAACCAACCTTAACCCCTAGATGGACATAATTCCTCCCATAATATGGCCTTTCATTCCAACCCCCTTCATCATGACCTCTATATTCCCAAAGTTGATGTGAATAAATTTGATGGCTTGGACCCCACGAGATGGATTACTCAAATGGAACAATATTTTTCCTTGCATGGCATGATTTATGATTTGGAAAAACTTTGTATCAGTGTTCTCTATTTGGATATTGAACACTCACAAAGGTGGAAATGATGTAAAAATTCATACCGAGGTTATATTTCCTGGTTCGATTTTGTTTTCGACCTCTATGAATGAGTTGATACCGACACCCATCATTTGGGTCACTTGAATAAGTTGAGATAGTTTGGTACAATGGAAGAATATATTTCTACTTTTGAGCACTTGGATTTCACAATAGATAGCATGTATGAAAAATTCTTTTGTGAATTATTTATTAGTGTTCTAATGGCTTKCCCCCAAAGTTGGCTTGAACTCACTCACCAAGACAAGGAAGCACAAAGSGTAGTCTCTTCACAAAATATAAAACCTTMCTCRTCCCTGACCCRCCAATATAGATCCTCCTTCCTCTCCTCTTAAGGTCCACAAATTAACTAGAGAGAAAATGGTTGAACACCAACTGAAGGGTATTTTCTATATAAATGTGATGACTAATATTTTCTGGGGCAGAAGTGTAAGGAGGAAAATATTTTTATGGCCATTGATGAGGACATTGTTGAAGAGGATTCTCATGATTCTCCGCCTAAATACCTACCCTAAGTAGATGATCCTACCCCTCCCCCCGATTCCCTAGAAGTTGAACCACTTATCTCTGTGAATTCCATCACTAAAATATTTTCTTCTCAAACCTTTAAATTAATTATATATATAAAGCATAGGAAAGTCATCATCCTAATTTAGATTGGAAGCACTTGTTAGCACTCTGTAATTTTCCCAAGGATGTGGGGGAAATCACAGAGGAAACATCAAACCACTTGGAGTCTTGGATCTAGCTCTCCAAGACTCAGAGAGGGCTCTATTTTTTTGATATAGCTTTGTGTATAATAGATTTTAGGCTAGTTATGATAGTACATGGTTTGATTTGATTGATTGATGGTTTGTTGGATACTAGCTTTAGGTTTGGGCTTCAAAGATCAGACTTGCAAAGATATAATGGGGAAAGATAGGCACACACTTTAGAACTTTGGGTTTGTCATTGTATATATGGGATATAGAGAGGGTTTCAAAATGAGCATGGTCTCATGAATTTGTTTATATTAGAAGAAAATGAACATAAATGTGAAGCTTCTCCAAAACAGAGTATTGAAGTAATGAATTTTGTTTATCACCTAAGAAATCAATCACATGAAACATGGAAATTTAATGGAAAGGCACAATACATTCAAACATATGATCACAAAATAAAAAAAACACTGCTAAAGAACATACCACAGGAATACCAAAATAGTAGCTGCAAATTTTGTCTATTAGTTCCAACCAAGTTTTCTTATACGATAATGTTCTCAAAGTTCAATTCCACAACATACAACTCTCTTAAAATATTTAAAGTATAAAAATTTATATAAAATATTGTCCCCCAGTCTTAGGAGGTCAAAATCAACAACCTGGCCAAAGATAGAAACAAATGCTTGAAAATTTTGAACTGCCTGCCATGAAAGGTGGGCCAAACTTTTGAAAATAGGGGTCAACTCAGATACTTGTATCTCCAAAAATATGAAATTTGTGAGACAATTGAAAGAGGATATTGTATATGATCATGTACTGAGAAAAAAATCTTTCAGTTTTTCCAAATTCATCTCCAAGTCTCCAAAACAGCTACCACAAAAACATGACAAAATCAGGAAACAAGGAATCCTGAAAAATGGTGCTCATAGATGGCTTTGATTCTCCCAATTCCTCATACCTGTGAAACAACTGAGAGATTTTATTGTTATTCATCCCATTATGGAGAAATATCTCTCTCTGTTTCTCAAAAATCCTTCTGGTTCGCCCGAAATCGTCCTTGGAAGACAGGTGGTCAAACAGGAAAAACAACGATTT
>JZKD02S0339864.1:312425-324594 GCA_000966675.3 Picea glauca | reverse complement strand
TTTGATAAAGATTTTTATATTTTCTCGTTTGCCTCTAATGATACAATTGTAGCAGTGTTGTTACATAAGAATGAAGATGGGCATGAGCAGCCAGTGGCATTTTACAACAAGGTTTTGAGGGATGCTGAAGTTAAGTATGACCCGATTGAAAAGCAGGCCTATGCACTATTCAAATCACTCAAGGCATTCAGGATCTATATACTACAGGCCAAGGTAATATCATATGTTCCCTCAAGCTCTATGAAAGATGTCCTTGTTCAACCTGACATTGATGGTAAGAGGAGTACGTGGATAGCTAAAATTATTGAATTTGATATTGAGATCAAGTCAGTCAAACTTGTCAGAGGTCAAGGGCTTGCCAAACTTCTTGCAGAGGAAAATTATAAAATGCTAGAAATAAATTTGGTTGGGATAAATGCAGAAGGTGAGCAACCCCAAAACTCAGCAGAAAAACTCAGCCATGATTTGCAGGTATCCTCTCATTTGACAGATTGTGAATGGTACAGTCCTATAATATATTTTTTGCAGAATTTAATATCTCCATCAGACATGAGCAAGACACAGGCGAGAGCTTTGAAACTTAAGGCCATTAAATTTTGCATAAATGATAAGATGTTGTTCTGGATCGATCCATCAGGAGTACTCTTGAGATGCATTAACAAGGAGGAATCTGTCCAAAAAATAACAAAATTTCATAGTGGTGAATGTGGAGGACACCATTACTGGAAAACCACTACTCATAAAATTTTGAGAGCTGGTTACTATTGGCCTTTTTTGTTTTATGATGTATGTGCTTTTGTGAAGACATGTGATAAATGCCAGAGGTTTGCAGGTAAGCAGCAATTGAAACCTCTTCCCCTCAAACATGTTATGGTCACATGCCCTTTCCAACAATGGGGTTTGGATTTCATAGGGGAAATTCATCCACCTTCCAGCAGTCAACATAGATGGATTCTAGTTGCCACTGACTACTTCACCAAGTGGATTGAAGTTATTCCTACCAGGAATGCCAATCACACTGTAATCATAAATTTCCTATATGATCACATATTTTCCAAATTTGGCTGCCCAAAAAGATTAGTCATGGACAATGTTGTTGCATTCAATGATAAAGATTTGGTGAAGTTATGCGAAGACATGGGAATTCAGTTAGTACATTCTACATTTTATTATCCACAAGGCAATGGCCTTGTCGAGTCATCAAATAAAAGTCTGGTAAAAATTATTAAAAAGTTGTTGGAGAAGAATACAAGGGGCTGGGATTCAAAATTGAAATATGCTTTGTGGGCAGACAGAGTGACCAATACGAAATCAATTGGCACATCTCCTTTCAAGCTGGTATATGGCACTGAAGTTGTTTTTCCCATACAACTTGCATTACCCATAGCCAAATTTCTTCAAGAGGTAGACTCTGAGCCAAATGATCTTACCAGAAGGATTCTTCATTTAGTGGAGTTGCAGCAAGTCAAGGAACAACTTTTGGAAAAAACAGAATTGCATCAGAGATGGATGAAAGAGAATTTTGACAAGAAGGTGAAGACAGTCATCTTCAAAATAGGGAACCTGGTGCTTAAGTGGGATGCAGCGAGACAAGAGAAAGGTAAACATGAAAAGTTTGATGCTTTGTGGATAGGTCCATTCGTTATTACATAGGTACAACAGAACAACACCTTTGTTCTCCAGAATCTAGAAGGCGAAGAAGTCACAGGTGGCCCATTCAATGGACGTTTTCTCAAACCTTATTTCGCATAAGGTTTTCTCAAGCATTACTCTATTGTAAATATTGACTTTAAGCTTTTTATTTTTCAGTTTTTGTGTCAAAATAACTCCATGCCCAATGGAATACTAAGTCCAGTCAGTTTTAAGTCTTAGGTGATAGGAAGGCTACTGAGTCAAGTCAATTTTGAGTCTTAGGTCATAGGAAGGCTACTGAGTCAGTAAAGTTCTTGAAACCTCACAGGGAGGTTTTCATCCTCAGAAGGAGCAAGATGTTATCTCCTAAAAATAACAGTCAGTTTCATTCAGTTATGTGATAAGAACTCATGAAAATTCTTTTATAAAAATTTTAAGGTTCATTTTTTAGAGCTTTATGTTTGTAATCAAGTTTTAAAAAAATTAGTTTCAGTTTTTTATTTTTCAAAAAAGGTTAGAACACAGGTTCTGGTGGTTAAGTTCTTCTTAGCTATCGAAAGCCTCAGCTTTCGACAGCTTAAACAAGAAATTTATGGCTATTTTAGCCACCGAAATTGTAGGAGCATGGGAGGAGTCAGCACGTCCTTTCACACGCCTAAATCGTCAAGATTGAGGTTTTATAATTGCAATTGGCAGCCGAAAATAGAGGAGAAAAATTGTTTAGAGACTTGGAGCTGGTCTCTGCATGATATATAGAATCTTTTCAAATTGTTGTTTCATCAAATCACATGGTTACGTACTTCCCATCATTATAGTCACCAACTATGATTGTTTCAAATATTAAGCCGCTATTTCACATCCCTTGTAATCAGCACCATGATCTAATGCATGCCTCATACTTCTCATCCCTGTCACAACCGAGCCAAACCCTCCTAAGTCTATGTTGTGTAATTTCCCCCCAAACTCGATTTTCCAATTACAGATGTACAGGAACATTGCGACAAATGAAGAAAGGAGGACCAACTTTGAGGAAGGCTCTAGATGATATTAGTTACTTGGAATCGCACTTGGAGGTATGCCAACTTTTCAGGGATGCAGGTTGCTACCATTTTTGTCAAAAATTACAGAGCTCTCACCAGCAGGTAACAGAAGCTTTTTCTCTGACTTTCGATGGAAGAAAAGAAGTCATCGGTCACGATAAATTACAGGTGGATGAAGCCCTCATAGATGAGGTGACGGAGTTTCCCGGGATTGGAGAAAACTAGTTCAAAACCACTGTCACAAATAATTTTGAATTTAGGTCCTACTTGAAACTAGAACACAAGTGTTTGGTATGGAAGAAAGACATTCCTATGTCTTTCCTTGAAGAGAAATTGAAACATTTATTAAAATCCATTCTTGTTTATATAACTTGTGAAGGTAGATGAAATAGGGTGATGATTTACCATTTCAAACTCATGAACCATTTCACTGGTAGAAACCCACTCAATCTTCCTTATTATCTCCACAGAAGCTTAACTAAGATGGCCCATCAGGTCAAGGCTAAGCCCAATAAGGTTGCAGGCAAGTTATCCCACCATGGTTTGATTAAACTCTTGGTTTATGAGTTGTTGCAGAGAAGAAGTAAATAATGGAATTACTTCTTCTTCTGGAATGATTTTCAGACTGATGTACAACCAAAGGATAAGAAGAGTCCTTCTTCCAATAAGTCTTCTACTCCCAGAAGTGGAAAGAGGAGGAGGAGAGCCATCTCTCCACTTCCAGTTAATCAACCCTCTCCTTCTTCTAAGCCTAAAAAAACTAAGAAGAAACTAAACTTCAGCAGTGAAACAGAGAATGCCAAAGAACCTCTAGTGAATAAGAGAATTCTTAATCTTCCCTACACAGACTCGGAGGAGGAAGAGCACCAGGTTGAAACAGAGCATGAAAAGCACCAGGTTGAAACAGGCCATGAAGATTCAGTTTATGTAAATGCATTCACAACAAGGTATGAAGATATCCCATCACCTACACCCATNGAACACAAGTGTTTGGTATGGAAGAAAGACATTCCTATGTCTTTCCTTGAAGAGAAATTGAAACAGTTATTAAAATCCATTCTTGTTTATATAACTTGTGAAGGTAGATGCAATAGGGTGATGATTTACCATTTCAAACTCATGAACCATTTCACTGGTAGAAACCCACTCAATCTGCCTTATTATCTCCACAGAAGCTTAAATAAAATGGCTCATCAGGTCAAGGCTAAGCCCAATAAGGTTGTAGGCAGGTTATCCCACCATGGTTTGATTAAACTCTTGGTTTATGAGTTGTTGCAGAGAAGAAGCAAAGAATGGAATTACTTCTTCTTCTGGAATGATTTTCAGACTGATGTACATCCAGAGGATAAGAAGAATCCTTCTTCCAATAAGTCTTCTACTCCCAGAAGTGGAAAGAGGAGGAGGAGAGACATCTCTCCAGTTCCAGTTAATCAGCCCTCTCCTTCTTCTAAGCCTAAAAAAACTAAGAATAAACTAAACTTCAGTAGTGAAACAGAGAAGGACGAAGAACCTCTAGTGAATAAGAGAATTCTTAATCTTCCCTACACAGACTCGGAGGAGGAAGAGCACCAGGTTGAAACAGAGCATGAAAAGCACCAGGTTGAAACAGAGCATGAAAAGCACCAGGTTGAAACAGAGCATGAAAAGCACCAGGTTGAAACAGGCCATGAAGATTCAGTTTATGTAAATGCATTCACAACAAGGTATGAAGATATCCCATCACCTACACCCATAGAAGAACAAGAACTACAAGTTGCAGATGCCTCATGTAGCAAAAAAGTGAAGTAGAGTAAATCAAAGGAAATCAGGAAACTTAAAAATAAGTTGGCTCAACAAGAAGTGATAGAAAGGGTAATTAAAAGCATATATAAAACCTTGTCAAAGAATTTTGTAGAAAGAAACTCGGCCTTAGAAAGATTAGCACATGAAAGCATAAAGAAAAAGAAAAAGAAGGATAAGATTGTAAAAGATTATAACAGCTTGTGGAGAGTAGCTAGGGACTTGAAGAAAAAGGTCAGGGCTTTAAGGTTGCATTCTATGTCTTCAAAACCCCAGTCTCAAACACATGCTACTCTTGAAACCCTAGCAGAGGTAGTCGTTTAGTGAAATGAACCAGAGGTGGCCAACAATCCTACAGTCATTCCAAAAGTTGAGCAAGGTGCAGAGACCTCAGAAGATCATCCCTAAGGTGTTTTGGAGCTAAGACAAAAGGTATTTTGAAATTTTGATAATTCTAACTAAGACAAAACTTTATGTGGCCTAGGAAAACATTTTGATTTCTCATTAGCCATCGAAAGTAGAGATTTCGGTAGCTATTTGGTCATGATTTTGTCTATTCTAACTACTGAAAGCACTGATAGGGAAAAAAGTTAGTATTTTTGCACAGATCCGGGTTTTCCTTGTCCAAAAGCCTCAAGAATAGTTCCAATCGATAGATAATAATTAAAGACATCTTTATCAAGACTCTGTTTTGATTTTGGAGATGCTCTACATGGTGGAAAGGTCAGATTGGTTAGCTATTTTCTGGGAAAAATTGTTTTATTGTCAGCAGGTGGCATTTTCGACTTCTTTCATATCTCATGAAAATCCATCAGCCTCGGAAGGCTTACTACATCTGTAGAAGATTCTGAAGGACATGAATATCACCCAAGAATAGGAATTGACCTATTTTATAGGATCTTTGCCTATTTTCTTGGGCTAGTTATTGACTTTCTATTTTTGGCAAATTCGATCCAGTATCCTAAGATCTGGAAACTATTTGTAAAGGCTATAAAGCCAATAATATTAGAGGAACCAAGGGTTCAATTTTGAGTTCAAAACTATACTTCTATTGTGATACATACATTTTCTTAAATATATTCAGCCTACAAGCTTCCTTCATTGTTATTGTCAGACTTTCTTTTCATCTATGTTCTATGCTTATGAGTTTGTCTATGTTTAATGTCTTATGGTGACTGCCATCTTACTTGTGATTATTAAGCAAGTATCATAAGTATTCACTGCTAGTTTGTTGATCCATCATATATATTGTTTTATGTATGTTCTGGTTAATGGATTAGTTTCTTCATCCATTTAATTCACAAACTATCTGATAATTACTCTTGAAGGCCTTGTATTGTTTGAATATACCTAGACTGTCTTGAAGATACAATCTAGTGATCTAGCTATTCATCTTGATCCAAACATTACCCCTCATTGATAAAAACATTACAAAAAGTAGTTAAGTTACCAGACATCTCTGAGATACAACCTGAGAGAGTTTCCTGGAGAGATAACAAATTAGCGTTGTTGTCGGGCAGAGGAAATTGAAGCTCAATTTTCCTGGGAGACGACATAGAGCTGATCTTTGATGATAGACAAGGATTAGACATTACATTGGTTGTAATCATCTATCTGGCGACTCCATAAGTTCATCCTGGCTCCAAATAAGATCAGTACCAGGGAGAATCCACAGGACTCACTTGTCACACCAATACCCAACCCAAAACTAATTCTCAGAAGAGGAAGATCATTTCAAGGTCAGACTTCAAAATCATGTACCAAAAGTAATCTTCTTTCTCAATCTAAGAAATCCATATCAGAAAAAACTGAATCGTCTTCCTCTAATATTATCATTGAAAAAGCATCTGTAACAACTGCAGAAGAATCAATCATTTCTTATCAAAAGGAAAGTGTCATTGGAGAATAAGTGATAGGCTCAAATTTGTTTGAAGAATCATCTAAAACTTTAGAAAGGAATCACAACTCCTCATCTCTTGAGTCCTTTCACTCACAATAGGAAGAAGATCATATAATATTCACACTAGCCTTCTTGTTGTAGAGCATATTCTTCAAGAACTATCTACTAAAGGCGAAGAAAACTTGGTTGAACAACTTACAAATTTTCATATAGCCTCATATAAAACTTATTTCCCATTAGACAGTTCTACCCCTTTTAAATTAAATCCCCGCAGTGATGAGGAATCAATAAAAATTATATCACCTCTCTCACCAATAATCACTAAGGATGCACCTCCCCCATTGACCAAAATGCAACAAATTCTAGTTGCTAGATATGCTCCACTTGTATTTCCAAATCCACCTGCAGCTATGCCCACTGGTGACTATTAGAAATATATGCCAAAATTCACTGGAGAAGGAGATGTAACTGCAGAAGAACATCAATAAGCCTTCTATAGCTATGCTGAGAACCTAAACATATAAGATGTTGATGTCTGGACTAGCGTCTTTGTTCAAAGCTTGGATGGTCGTGCTAGGAAGTTATTCAAGGAACTCCCGACTGGCTCTATTGCTGGAATAGAAGAGTTGGATGATATATTTTTGAAACACTGGGGAGATAGGAGATACTTTTTGTACTATATCACAGAGTTTGGAAACTTAATAAAGGAAAATGGTGAATATGTATCTGATCTCACCAATAGATTCAATAGAATGTATACTAAAATACCTGCAGAAATTAAACCTACATAAACTTCTACCCAAATCACTTATGCCAACTCATTCAATTCTGATTTTTGTTTACTATTAAGAGAGAGAAGGTCCACCACACTTTATTTAATGCACGATGTTGCTCTTGAAGTCGAGTCAAATATCCTAGCTACTCACAAGTTAAAGGGAAATATTGATAGGAAAAGGCAGAAGGAAGAATCATCCTCCTCATCAATTCAAAATCCCAAAATAGACAAATTGGATAAAATGCTAGAGTCATTGATCTCAGAAATGTCCAAGCTAAAAATTGAAAACAAGCAGCCTGCTAAGGGAAAAGGCTCATATGAATACCCTCACAGAAATCCAAATCAGAATCCAAATACTTTCAAGAGGAATAACCAACAACCACAAATCTTGAGAAGAGAAATAAATCCCACGGAAGATCAGAGGGTAAAGGTTCCTCTCCAAAATGATGTGATGGACGAAGATGAAGATGATTTTCAAGAGGATGAAGAGGATAATATTCACTGCATTGGGGATGATATAGGGAAATATTATCTGACACAACATGATTATGAAGAGGCATTAATGACTGAACAGATAGACGAAAAATTTGTTGATAATGGTGTTTTTCAAATGGAGGATAAGAACAAATACAATCTCAGATCTAATTCTAACACCGCTCAACAGAGTGCACCAGATTCTCCTAAGAATACTTCTGCCCCTGTTAAGAAAAAGGATCAGATGCCAGAGAATCAACAGACAACCTCTTCAAATGTGAATACACCAGCTCCTCCTAAGAAGACTTATGCCTCTGTCAAGAAAAAGGATCAGATACCAGAGAATCAACAGACAACCTCTTCAAATGTGAATACACCATCTCCTCCTAAGAATACTGTTGCCCCTACCAAGCAACAAATTCAAAAAAATCAGACTCCTAACAACCAACAAAGTGTTTTGAAATCTCCTTCAAATGAGGTAAAATTTTCTGATAAAACCTCTTATTCTTTCAATATTGAGGCCGAAATATAGAAAAATAAAATCCCCATCCCTTTGGTTGAGTTAATGAAGCATGAAGCATTCAAGAAAGACATCCTCAAAACTCTCGACCCCAAGTCCATATCACCCTCCGCTAATATTCTTAATATATATGAAGACAAGCCAACCATTGTTTTAGGCCAAATGATAGAATATAGAGATGAAAGTTGTCCACCTTTTTATATCTCTCTGAACATTCATGACAAAGAATTACATAATTTCCTGTTAGACTCTGGATCCTCTCACAATCTAATGCCAAAGGTAGTTATGGACAAGCTTGGATTATAGATTACCAAGGCTTACCATGATCTTTTCTCATTTCACTCTCAAAAAGTTAAATGTCTTGGGATGATCAAGTATTTGGTTGTAACTTTGACCCAGGCATCTATGAAAACTATGGTTATGGATATAGTGGTAGCAGATATCCCACCCAAATTTGGGTGTTTTCTATCAAGATCATGGATGAAAAGATTAGGAGGAACTCTTCAAATGGACCTTTCATATGCTACTATTCCTGTTTTTGGAGGAGTAAACAAGAGACTATACAGAGAATCAAAACTTGCCTACATCATCAGTGACGAACATAATCTAGCCAACCACCCTATTTACTCAGTTGACATAGGTATGGGATCTTGCATATTACAAATTGATGATTCATTATCAGATTCATTGTTGCTTAAGAAGCCTTCAGTTCAGTCCACAGAAGTAGCAGAAGATGACCTTTGGACCATGTTCTTTGATGGTGCTTGTACTAAAGAATCAGTAGGAGAAGGGGTGGTATTCATTTCTCTTCAAAAGAAACTACTCAATTGTCCTTTAAACTTGATTTTAAAGTGACTAACAACATTGCAGAGTATGAGGCACTACTCCTAGGATTAAAT
Source organism: Picea glauca (assembly GCA_000966675.3). Classification (NCBI taxonomy): domain Eukaryota; kingdom Viridiplantae; phylum Streptophyta; class Pinopsida; order Pinales; family Pinaceae; genus Picea; species Picea glauca. The sequence continues at coordinate 315,575 of JZKD02S0339864.1, read as the reverse complement.
GCAGCCAAAGAGATGAAGATTCAAAGACTACAGTTATTTGGAGATGGAGACTTAGTAATTCAGCATGTAAACAAATCCTTCCAGGCAAAACATGTTAGGATGAAAGCCTATAGAGATGAAGTGTTGAAAATGATTGTTGCCTTTAGAGACTTCAAGATTTCATATGTACCTAGAGCTATGAATGAATTGGTTGATTCATTAGCTATATCAACCGGTGCTTTCATACCTCCTCTACCCCCTAAATTGAATTATGAAATCCAAGTGAAGTATAGGCCTTCTCTTCCTGATAATGTGAAGTTTTGGAAATTCTTTGAAGATGATGCAGAGTTGACCAGATTTCTTGGAGTGATTGATGAATTTGCAGATTTACAAATTTATTTGGAAAATGAACATGATGAAAAAACAGAGAAGCCTAAGTTCAGAAGTAAGATTGGAGCACATGAAATTGTTCAATTGTCCACCAACAGAATTCCTAAAGGTTTGTTCCCTTTAGAAAAACTTTTCGATCACAATGATGTTGCTATCAAGTTAGAAAAGAAAGAAGAAGAACCGGATGTTTCTCAATTCAATGTAGCAAGTGAATAGAATCCTAAGTTTGTAAATTTGTCATCTCATCTAACTGATAAACAAAAGGTTGATTATGGTGAATTGGTAAAAGAGTTTGTTCATATCTTTGCATGGAAGTATGAGGATTTGAAAACATACAATACATAAATCATGCAACGTAAAATTCCTCTGAACAAAGATACAAAACCATTCAGGCGGAAACTCTGATCATTCAATCCCATGTTGTTTCCCATTACGGAGAAAGAAATCAAAAAAATGTTGAAAGCCAAGATCATCATCCCTCTCAGATACTCTGACTGGAATGCAAACCTTGTTCCTGTAAGAAAGAAAAATGGTGAGATTAGACTCTGTGTAGACGTTAGGAATTTGAATAAATACTCTAGAAAGGATAATTACCCACTGCCTAAGATGGAACATATTCTACAAAAATTTTCTAAAGAAAGTGTCATGTCATTCATCGGTGGCTTCTCGGGGTATAATCAAATTGAATTCCATCCAGATGATAGGGAGAAAACAACATTTACTACACCATGGGGTACATTTATGTACGAGAGGATGCAATTAGGACTAATGAATGCGGGAGAGACATTCCAGAGAGCAATGGATATTGCATTTGTGGGAGAGAAAGATAGATTTGTTCTGAGTTATATTGATGATAGCACAGTTTTTTCATACAGCCATGAAGATCACTTGCAACATCTAAGGAAAACTTTCCTGAAATGTAGAAGGTATGGAATTTCTTTAAACCCCAAGAAGTCTCACTTTGCACTCAAAGAAGTTAAGTTGCTTGGGCATATTGTGTTTGCAGAGGGAGTGAATATAGATCCAGCAAGAGTGGAGGCAATTCAAAAATTGTCTCTTCCAATATCCAAGAAAGTTATCCAATCCTTTCTTGGAACCATAAATTTCATCAGAAGATTTATTGCAAATTTTGCAGAACTTAACAAATGTATCACATGCACATTGAGGAAAGGTTCCAAAGTAAAGTAGATAGAAGAATCCAGAAATTCTTTCGAATCTATTAAAAAGTCTATTATGAAAACCCCTATCTTGATTAGTCCAAATTTTGATAAAGATTTTTATATTTTCTCGTTTGCCTCTAATGATATAATTGCAGCAGTGTTGTTACAGAAGAATGAAGATGGGCACGAGTAGCCAGTGGCATTTTACAGAAAGGTTTTGAGTGATGTTGAAGTTAAGTATGACCCAATTGAAAAGCAGGCCTATGCACTAATCAAATCACTCAAGGCATTCATTATCTATATACTACAGGCCAAGGTAATACCATATGTTCCCTCAAGTTCTGTGAAAGATGTCCTTGTCATCCTGACATTGATGGTAAGAGGAGTAGGTGGATAGCTAAAATTATTGAATTTTATATTGAGATCAAGCCAGTCAAACTTGCCAGAGATCAAGGGCTTGCCAAACTTCTTGCAGAGGAAAATTGTAAAATGCTAGAAATAAATTTGGTTGGGATAAATGCAGAATGTGAGCAACCCCAAAACTCAACCAAAAAACTTAGCCATGATTTGCAGGTATCCTCTCATTTGACAGATTGTGAATGGTACAGTGCTATAATATATTTTTTGCATAATTTAATAGCTCCATCAGACATGAGCAAGACACAGTCGAGAGCTTTGAAACTTAAGGCCATGAAATTATTCATAAATGATAAGATGTTGTTCTGGAAAGATCCATCAGGAGTACTCTTGAGATGCATTAACAAGGAGGAATATGTCCAAACAATAACAAAATTTCGTAGTGGTGAATGTGGAGGACACCATTACTAGAAAACCACTGCTCATAAAATCTTGAGAGTTGGTTACTAGTGGCCTTTTTTATTTTATGATGTATGTGGTTTTGTGAAGACATGTGATAAATTCCAGAGGTTTGCAGGTAAGAAGCAATTGAAATCTCTTCCCCTCAAGCATGTTATGGTCACAGGCCCTTTCCAACAATGGGGTTTGGATTTCATAGGGGAAATTCATCCACCTTCCGGCAGTAAGCATAGATGGATTCTAGTTGCCACTGACTACTTCACCAAGTGGATTGAAGCTATTCCTACCAGGAATGCCAATCACGCTGTAATCATAAATTTCCTATATGATCACATATTTTCCAGATTTGGTTGCCCAAAAAGATTAGTCACAGACGATGTTGCTGCATTCAATGATAAAGATTTGGTGAAGTTATGTGAAGACATGGGGATTTAGTTAGTACATTCTACATCTTATTATCCACAAGGCAATGGCAGCAAGATACCTGATATAATAAATACGTAGAACAGAAATAAAATGCTAGATATGGTAGAATAACAGTAATATAACCAGCATAATCTCCACAATAACACATAAATGATATAAGAACAACAATAGAAATAGCACTTTGATTCAGAAAGAAATGTTCACAGGCCTCTTCGAGGGGGCAACCTCCAGTCAAGCAGTGCTCTGTTACAATAATCTCCAAGATAGGGTTTTCATACCCTCAACCCTTATTTATACTAAATATGTCTATCAAGAGAAGCATCTAGAGGAAGATCCTTCTAGAAGCAGAAGCTTCTATTAGGTCTTCTTACATTCGCCT
>JZKD02S0339864.1:269348-286788 GCA_000966675.3 Picea glauca | reverse complement strand
AGGTCTTCTTACATCCGCCTTATTCTATTTTATTGAAAGGTCTTATTAATATTGACCTTTATTACATCTGAATACATTAATCTACCTATGTGCGGGTTAGGACCTTAACATAGGAAGGCTATCGAGTCAAGTCAGTTTTGAGTCTTAGGTGATAGGAAGGATATTGAGTCAGTAAAGTTCTTGAAACCTCACAGGGAGGTTTTCATCCTCAGAAGGAGCCAGATGTTATCTCCTAAAAATAATATAGTCAGTTTCATTCATTTAGGTGATAAGAACTCATGAAAATGCTTTTCTAAAAAGTTAAGGTTAATTTTTGAGAGCTTTATGTTTGTAATAAAGTTTTAAAAAATTAGCTTCATATTTTTATTTTTCAAAAAAGGTCAAAACACAGGTTTCGGTGGTTAGGTGCTTCTCCAAAAGTGTTTCTTATCTACCGAAATCCTTAGCTTTCGGCAGCTTAAACAAGAAATTCAGGGGTATTTTAGCCACCGAAATCACAGGAGCGTGGGAGGAGTCAGCTCATCCTTTCATGCACCTAAACCGTCGAGATTGAATTTTTATAACTACAATTGGCCGCCAAAAAGACAGGAGGAAAACCATTTAGAGACTTGGAGTTGATCTTTGCATGATATATCAAATATTTTCAAATTGTTGTTTCATCAAATCACATCGTTACGTACTTCCCATCACTACAGTCACCAAACATGATTGTTTCAAATCTTAAGCTTCTCTTTCACATCCCTTGTAATCAGATCCACAATCTAATGCATGCCTCATACTTCTCATCCTTGTCACATTCGAGCCAAACCCTCCTAAGTCTACCCTACGTAATTTTCCCCCAAACCCAATTTTCCAATTGCAGGTGTATAGGAACATTGCGACAGATGAAGAAAGGAGGAAAAACTCTGAGGAAGGAGCTAGATAAAATTAGTTACTTGGAATCACACCCGGAGGTATGCCAACTTTTCAGGGATGCAGGTTGCTACAATTTTTGTCAAAAATTACAGAGCTCTCACCAGCAGGTAGCAGAATATTTTTCCCTGACTTTCGATGGAAGAAAAGAATTCATTGGTCAAGATGAATTCCATGTGGATGAAGCCCTCATAGCTGAGGTGACATAGCTTCCCAAGACTGGAGAAAAATTGTTCAAAACCACTGTAAAAAGGAATGTTGAATTTAGATCCTACTTGAAACTAGAACACAAGTGTTTGGTATGGAATAAAGACATTCATATGTCTTTCCTTGAAGAGAAATGGAAACAGTTATTAAAATCCATTCTTGTTTATATAACTTGTAAATGTGTTAGTGATATTTCTTGTATGGGGGGGTAGAACGAAAAAGAAGGGGTAAAAACCCACTTGTCCAAAGTTTCGGGCGACAACGCACCCGTGGTAAGCAGTGAGCAAGAACGGGTGGTCAAGATTTGTGCACCCAGATCGACGGTGCATATTGGATTCCGGACCCCCCTTGCCTTCCGACCTTTAAGCAGGGGGGGGGGTCTGGAATCGGGGGCGTACCTCTGCAACGGTCCATATGAGTGCGCCCGGATCAACGACGATGAAGACCATTCCGGACCCCCCTCGCCTTTCTACCTTTAAGCAGGGGGGGGGGTCCGGAATCGTAGATGCAGTTTCCGACGGCCACGATCGAAGAGCCCAGATCAACGGCTCAGGCACAGCCCCGGCCTTCTCAGCTGCCCTATCTTTAACCCGCATGGGCCCACCTCCCGCCATGTCACCTTTCTTCCCGCCTTTCCCTTGCCGCCATATGTCACCGTTCACCCCTCTCTCACCCCTCATCGTCCTTTTCTCTGTCCTTACAGTTGAGGCCCCGTCATTTCATGGCTATACCTCACTTCCCGCGCTGGTCTCCACACCCGTCCTTCGAACCCATCAGTTATTCCAGGTGGCAACACGAGAGGTCGTCCATATCCCAAAATGCTGAGTTGGCCCGGTCGTCTTCAATCCCAAGAAGCAGTTATTGAAGCGGTTGGTGGTGGTTAGACATCGTCTCTGCCATAATGGGGACGTCCTGCAAGGAATTAAAGGCACGTCGATTCGCCGATGTAACTGCCAGAAGATCTATCGCGTCTGCCACAAGTTTCACGACCATTCAGAGATTACAGCCCCGTATTGTCAGAAGCCATGTAGACGCAAAGCCTTCAATACATTTTCTTGGTTCCGCTGTTGTTGTTGTTTTGAGTATATGTAGGCATTTTTGCCATTTTTGTCTCTATCAATGGTAGAGCTAAGCTTCCGACTGTAAAGTTTCAGCGACATTCTGGTTTCCTAGTTATGCCTCTGTGTTTGAGACTTCTTGGTTTATGACAAACAGTTCTCCTTTTTCCATCTTTGTTTCATCTCATGGCGGAGTGTTCACAGTTGAATGATTCATGTGGATTGTTGCAGTTATGTTATGATAAAGGATTTGTTGTGACATTTTTGTACTCTCTGGTTTTCTGTGTTTGAATACAAAGGGACTTTGTGTTTGAATGCTTTCTCTTCCTGTCTGTTATGAACATTATGTTTATTATAGACCTTGGCACCTTTCTTGCATAAGTATTCCACCTGCTCACCCTTTACTACGACTCACTGTTTGGAGTTTATCAAGACCTCACTCGTTCATGCATGCTTGGTCTGGTTTCTGAAGTTGGCACCATACTGTTTTGAGTTTTCCTCCATTCGATCACCCTTTAAACAAATCATGACATCAATCTGATGGGCGTCGGGCTCTGCTCCTGCTAGCAATCCAGGAGTGACTTCCGAACGCCAACATTTCTGGCACCGTTGCCGGGGACGATGTTGAATATTTTCCCCGAGATTGAATGAAAAAGATCAACTGATTTCTGAAGGTGCATCAGATATCAGAACTTGAAGATTTCTACTGTGCACCTGACGACTCCACTGTGACGACTCCGCTGGGGAGAACCTATTCTATTAGCTGTGGCTTCGAGAGGTAGACACATGAGGTCTAATCCACACTTGCCTTTGGCCACACCAGAAGCAGACTTGGAAGCGGTGCGCAGAAAGGGAAAGAACTCTGCAAAAGAAGTTTCCATCGATGAAAAAGGTAATACGCCATCCCCTTCTGTGAAAACTCCATTTTCTTATTCTCAGCTTCCTAGTCGTACTTCCTCTGAGGTTTCCCTTTTTCTGAACTTCGGGAGTGTTCCTGCTGAGTTTTCCCCTTCTGGTCTAGTATCAGAGGGAGAGATCCTTGTCACTCCCGCCTCAGGAGGTTTCACTACCCCTCCTTTGATTACTACTGCTGCGTAGAGAGAGAAACACCTGTACACTTAGGTCCCTTAGACTTCTCTTTGTTTTCCCCATCGTCTCCTGTGAGGACCTCTCTTCCTACCTCACTTGTTCATACTCCATCTCCTCTGAGTTCTCCTCTTCCTAATATCCCTATGGCTGGTGTTAATCCCCCTCCGAACAGAATGGATGCCATAGTCGCTACTAGATATGCTCCTTTGATTCTTCCTCAGCCTTTGAACCCTCTCCCTGCTGGAGACTATTTGAAATACATGCCTAAGTTCAGTGGTGAGGGAGATGTGACTGCTGAAGAGCACCTGGCTGCCTTTTACAGCTATTCAGACAACCTAAATATTGAGAATGAAGATGTTTGGCTGAGAGTCTTTGTTCAGAGCTTGGATGGTGAAGTGAGGAAGTGGTTCAGGGGACTGGCCCCTGGATCTATTGCTGGAATTGAGGCCTTGGATACTGTTTTCCTGAGGCAGTGGGGGGATAGAAAAGATTACATATATTTTATGACTGAGTTTGGATCTCTGAAGAAGTAGGAAGGAGAGTCTGTCTCTGACTTCTCCAAAAGATTCAATAAGATGTATAACAAGATTCCTGCAGAGATAAAGCCTTCCGAAGCCTCTGCTCAAATTTCATATGCTAGTGCATTTGACCCTAATTTCTGTCTCGTTTTAATAGAAAGGAGAGCCACCTCTTTAGCTCAGATGCAATATGCAACTATAGAGGTGGAATCCAAAATGTTAGCAGCCGACAGACTGAGGAACAAGGCCGACACAGACAGAAGAAAAGGAAAATCAGAAGCCTCGACTTCTGACCCCAACATCTCTGGCCCATCATTGTCCCACCCTCAAGTAAGTGAGCTGGCCCAAGTAATGAACTTTATTAAAGAAGAGGTGGAGAGATTGAAGGTGGAAAGGAGGCAGATGTATAAGGGCCCTCAAAACAATGAAAATAAAGGAGGTTTCAGGAGACCAAAATTTTTTTCTCCTCCAACTATGCACAAAGAGAAGGAAAGAGAGAGAGATGACCAAAGGATTCAGGCTCCTTTCCAAAACAACTTTGTAGTTGATGAAGAAGAAAGACAACCAGATGAGCCTGAGCCTAAAATCCACTCTGTAGGAGTCACTCCTCCTTTCCCCTATCTAACTCAGTCAGCATACGAGGAGTCTCTCATGAATAGTCAGCTAAATGAATTGAGCAAAGGAGAAAAAGCTGGCAGTGGCCGAGGCAGGTATAACCTGAGATCAGACAAGAGGGTAGCAACACCTGATGTTCCTGAGTCATCCACTAGAGAAGGGAAGCCTGCTGACGAGGTAGCAGACTACCACAGAGGTAAGAAGGTCAAACCTCTCTCCTCTGTCATTCAAAATCATGCTCCTGAGATTAGAGAAATTCCAAAGATCACATCTTCCTTTAATTTCAAGCATGAAATTCAAAAGATCAGAATCCCTGTGCCCCTCACTGAGTTAATCAAACATGGGGAATTCAAAAAACGGTTCTCTGACCTGTTGAAATCTGAAGCCTCTGGCCCTTCCACAAACTGCATAAACCTCCAAGATGAAAGGCCTGCAGTGGTCCTAGGTCCCATGGTAGAAGACAGAGATGATTCATCCCCTCCCTTCTACACCTCCCTGAACATTCATGACAAAGTGTTGCATAATTGCTTAATGGATTCAGGGGCCTCCCACAACCTAATGCCTAAAGCCATCATGGAGGAGCTAGGATTAGAAGTCACCAGAGCCTATCATGATCTCTATTCTTTCGACTCCAGGAGGGTACAATGTTTGGGAGTCATCAAGGACCTGGTGGTCTCCCTGTTTCAGCTACCCATGAAAAGTATGGTCATGGATATAGTGGTAGCTGATGTTCCCCCCAATTTTGGCATGCTGTTGTCAAGGTCTTGGATTAAGAGACTTGGAGGGACGTTACAGATGGATCTCACGTATGCTACCATTCCAGTCTTTGGGGGGGAACATAGAAGATTGTACAGAGAAGCCCAACTAGCCTACATAGTCAGTGATGAAGCAAACCCCACTAATCATCCCATCTATGCCTTAGACACTAACCTAGGATCTAGTTTATTACAGATCACTAATGAACCTGAGCCCCCTTTGCAGATCATAAAGCAGCTCAGTCTTAATCAGGGTATGCCTCCTCCAACCACCTCTATTTGGAAGATGTTCTTTGATGGAGCTTCCTCCAGTATAGGTGATGGTGCCGGAGTGGTATTCAAGTCTCCTTCTCAGGAAACCATATCACTGTCATACAAGCTGGAATTTGAAGTCACCAACAATGTGGCAGAATATGAGGCTTTGGTGCTAGGATTAAGGGCTGCAAAAGAAATGGGAATCAGGGAGATGGCTATGTTTGGAGATGTAGATTTAATTGTCCAACAGGTCAAAAACATCTATCAGACCAAGCACCCGCGCCTCAAGAATTACAGGAACGAGGTATGGGATTTAATTGATAGTTTCTTCCTGGCCTTCAACATCTCTTTCATTCCACGGGAAGAAAATGCTCCAGCCGACTTTCAAGCCTTCTCAACTAGTTTGTTCAAAGCTCCTGCGCTGCCTACTGATGGATCAGAGGTGGTAATAAGATACATACCCTCCGTACCAGACAATGTCAAACATTGGAAGGTATTTGAGGACGATCAAGAGATTGAGAAATTCCTCCAATCCATCGATGACTTCTCTGCATTACATATAGATGAGGAACCTGACAAGGAACCTGACCACCACCCTGGGGAGTTGTTGAATAAAGTTGCTGACCATCAGATTATTCAACTGTCGAGCAATCATATACCAAGAGGTCTGATCCCCTTAGAAATATTGTTCGACGGGAATGATGTGGCGATAAAGGGCAGAGTTTCAGGTGATGATGCTGATACGACTGAATGCAACATAGGCACACCAGAGGAGCCCAAGTTCATCAAGCTGTCGAGGAGTTTGACTGAGGAGACGAGGGTCGGATATACTGATCTGCTGAGGGAGTTTGTTGACGTGTTCGCGTGGACCTACGAAGACCTCAAGACATACGACATGTCATTCATTGAGCACAAGATCCCATTGAAGGAGGAGGCTAGACCTTTCAAGCAGAAACTGAGACAAATAAATCCTACGCTGTTACCTGTCATGGAAAGGGAGGTGAAAAAGCTGTTGGATGCCCAAATCATAGTCCCCTTGAGATACTCTAGCTGGGTAGCCAATCTAGTCCCAGTAAGAAAGAAGAATGGAGAAATTAGACTCTGTGTCGATTTCAGGAACCTGAACAGGAGTTCAAGGAAAGACAATTACCCCCTGCCCAACATGGAACATATATTGCAGAGGGTCACTGGTGCATCTAGGATATCTATGATTGATGGATTTTCTGGCTATAATCAGATATCATTCATGCCCGAAGACAGAGAAAAGACAGCCTTCACCACTCCTTGGGGAACATTCATGTATGCCAAGATGCCCTTCGGATTGATGAATGCAGGGGCAACATTTCAGCGAGCCATGGACATAGCCTTCATCGGGGAAAAAGATAAGTTTGTGGTGATTTACCTAGATGACATAAAAGTCTTCTCCAAGACTAATATAGAGCACCACTGCCACTTGAAGAGGGTTTTCCTGAAGTGTCGCAGGTTTGGCCTTTCCCTAAATCCCAAGAAATCATTGTTTGCTATGCAATAAGGGAAGTTGTTAGGCCATATAGTCTCAACAGAGGGAGTGAGGATTGATCCTAACAGGATAGAAGCAATTCAGGCCCTGTCACTTCCCAGATCTAAAAAGGAGGTCCAAGCATTTTTGGGAAGGATTAATTTCCTGAGGAGGTTTGTCTCAAATTTTGTTGAACTGGTCAAACATATCACAACCATGCTCAGGAAGGGCCATGAAATAAAATGGACTAATGAATCCAGGAAGTCTTTTGACCAAATAAAGAAAGCATTGACTGAGGCTCCTGTGCTGATGAGCCCAGATTATTCTAAAGATTTTATGATATTTTCTTTTACTTCCTTTGACATAGTAGCAGAAGAATGATCAAGGGAAAGAACAACCTATTGCCTTCTTTAGCAAGGTGTTGAGAGATGCAGAGCTCCGATACGAGATCATGGAGAAGCAGGCTTATGCCTTGGTGAAGGCTCTCAAAGCCTTCAGGGTCTATGTCTTACACTCAAAGATCATTACGTATGTCCCTTCAACCTCTGTGAAGGACATTCTTATACAGCCTGACATAGATGGAAGAAGAAGTAAATGGATCGCCAAGATCCTAGAATTTGACCTGGAAATTAAGCCCACCAAGCTAATAAAAGGGCAGGGTTTGGCCAAGCTCCTGGCCGAATCCAATTATAAAGCCTTGGAAATCAATTTTATCAACGATCAAGCTGAATCATCCAACAGGGGTTCCCAAAGCACTGTGCCACTATCAGTATGCCCCTGGTACAGAGATATCTTGTATTTTCTACAGAAGTTAAGACCCCCTGATGGGATGGAAAAAAGAAAGGCGAGAGCTTTAAGGCTTAAAGTTGTCAGGTATTGTCTTATTGGCCAAGCCTTGTATTGGAAATACCCCCAGGGGATATTACTAATGTGTCTGGACCCACAGCAGGCCTAGAAGGTTATGAACAATTTCCATAGCGGTCTCTGTGGAGGCCATTATTTTTGGAAGACCACAGCTCATAAGATCCTCCGAGCTGGGTACTACTGGCCCACCCTATTTACTGATGTCTGCAGGGAGATTAGAGCTTGCATCAAATGTCAGAAATTCTCAGGGAAGTAGCAGCTCAAATCCCTGCCATTGAAACCTGTGGTGGTCTCAGCACCCTTTCAGCAGTGGGGATTGGACTTTATCGGGGAAATTAATCCTCCCTCAAGTGGCCAGCACCGATGGATTTTGACAGCAACTGATTACTTCACTAAATGGATAGAAGTTGTCCCTACCAGAAGCATTTCTCACAAAGTAATCATCAGCTTCTTGGAGGACATCATGGCTAGGTTTGGCTGCCCTAGCAAAATTGTCACTGACAATGCTTCCCCATTTCGGTCTGAGCCTCTGATCAAATTTTGTGAACAATTTGGGATTTCACTGATTCACTCCACTCCCTACTACCCTCAGGGAAACGGACTGGCAAAGTCCTCTAATAAAAGTCTAATCAGGCTTATCAAAAGGCTATTAGAGGATAATAAAAGGGCCTGGGACTCAAAGCTCAAATTTGCACTTTTGGCCGATCGAGTGACAACAAAGAAATCCCTGGGTCTCTCACCCTTCTAGCTTGTTTATGGGATTGAAGCCATCTTCCCCACTCAGCTTCCCTTGCCTGTGGAAAATCTCCTCCAAGACTATGAGGGGGAACCTAACCATGTGCTCAAAAGAATTCATCAAATGGTGGAGGTACAGCAGATTAGAGAACAGGTCCTGGACAGAGCTTACCATTGTCAGCAGAAGATCAAGCAGGCTTTCGACAGGAAAAGAAAAAGGAAAGAGTTTGAACAGGGTGATCTGGTGCTCAAATGGGATGCACCCAGACTGAGATACAATAGGGTGATGATTTACCATTTCAAACTCATGAACCATTTCACTGGTAGAAACCCACTCAATATGCCTTATTATCTCCATAAAAGCTTAACTAAGATGGCTCATCAGGTCAAGGCTAAGCCCAAAAAGGTTGTAGGCAGGTTATCCCACCATGGTTTGATTAAACTCTTGGTTTATGAGTTGTTGCAGAGAAGAAGCAAAGAATGGAATTACTTCTTATTTTGGAATTATTTTCAAACTCATGTACAGCCAGAGGATAAGAAGAGTCCTTCTTCCAATAAGTCTTCTACTCCCAGAAGTGGAAAGAGGTGGAGGAGAGCCATCTCTCCAGTTCCAGTTAATCAACCCTCTCCTTCTTCTAATCCTAAAAAAACTAAGAAGAAACTAAACTTCAACAGTGAAATAGAGAAGGCCGAAGAACCTCCAGTGAATAAGAGAATTCTTAATCTTCCCTACATAGACTCGGAGGAGGAATAGCACCAGGTTGAAATAGAGCATGAAGAGAACAAGGTTGAAAAAGGGCATCAAGATTCAGTTTATGTAAATGCATTCACAACAAGGTATGAAGATATTCCATCACCTACACCCAAAGAAGAATAAGAACTACAAGTTGCAGATGCCTCATCTAGCAAAAAAATGAAGCAGAGTAAATCAAAGGAAATCAGGAAACGTAAAAATTGTTGGATCAACAAGAAGTGCTAGAAAGGGTAATTAAAACTAGATATGAAACCTTGTCGAAGAATTTTGCAGAAAGAAACTCATCCTTAGAAATATTAGCACATGAAAGCATAAAGAAAAAGAAAAATAAGGATAAGATTGTAAAAGATTATAACAACTTATGGAGAGTAGCTAGGGACTTGAAGAAAAAGTTCAGGGCTTTAAGGTCGCAAGCTATGTCTTCAAAACCCCAATCTCAAACACATGCTATTCTTGAAACCCTAGCAGAGGTAGTCATTCAGTGCAATGAACCAGAGGTGACCAACAATCCTACATTCATTTCAGAAGTTTAGCAAGGTCCAGACACCTTACAAGATCATCCCTAAGGCGTTTTGGAGCTAAGACAAAAGGTATTTTGAAATTTTGATAATTTTCACTAAGATAGAACTTTCGGTGGCTTAGGCGAACATTTCAATTGTTCATTATCCACCGAAAGCAGAGCTTTCGGTCGCTAATTGGTCTTGTTTTTGTCTATTCTAACTACCGAAAGCACTAACAAGGCAGAAAGTTAGTATTTTTTCACAGATCCAGGTTTTCCTTGTCCAAAATCCTCAGGAATAGTTCCAGTCGATAGATATTAATTAAATACATCATTATCAAGAGTCTATTTTGGTTTTGGAGATTCTCTACAAGGCAGAAAGGTCGGATTGGTTAGCTATTTTCAGGGAAAAACTGTTTTATTGTCAGCAGGTGGCATTTTCGACTGCTCTCATATCTCATGAAAATCCATCAGCCTCATAAGGATTACTACACCTGTCAAAGAGTCTGAAGGACATGAATATCACCCAAGAATAGGAATTGACCTATTTGATAGGATCTTTGCCTATTTTCTTGGGCCAGTTATTGACTTTCTATTTTTGGCAAATTTGATCCAGTATCCTAGGATCTGGAAACTATTGGTAAAGGCTATAAAGCCAAAAATATTAGAGGAACCAAGGGTTTAATTTTGAGTTCAAAACTATATTTCTATTGTGATATAGACATTTTCTTAAATATATTCAGCCTGCAAGCTTCCTTCATTGTTATTGTCAGACTTTCTTTTCATCTATGTTCTGTGCTTATGAGTTTGTCTATGTTTAATGTCTTATGGTGACTGTCATCTTACCTATGATTATTAAGCAAGTATCATAAGTATTCATTGCCTCATACTATGCAAGTATCATAAGTATTATTTTGGAGATTCTCTACAAGGTGGAAATGTCAGATTGGTTAGCTATTTTCAGGGAAAAACTATTTTATTGTCAACAGGTGGCATTTTTGACTTCTCTCATATCTCATGAAAATCCATCAGCCTCAGAAGGCTTACTACACCTGTAGAAGAGTCTGAAGGACATGAAGATCACCCAAGAATTGGAATTGACCTATTTTATAAGATCTTTGCCTATTTTCTACGGCCAGTTATTGACTTTCTATTTTTTGCAAATTCGATCCAGTATCCTAGGATCTTGAAACTATTTGTAAAGGATATAAAGCCAAAATTATTAGAGGAACCAAGGGTTCAATTTTGAGTTCAAAACTATACTTCTATTTTGATAAAAACATTTTATTAAATATATTTAGCCTACAAGCTTCCTTCATTGTTATTGTCAGAATTTCTTTTCATCTATGTTCTATGCTTATGAGTTTGTCTCTATTTAATGTCTTATGGTGACTGCCATCTTACTTGTGATTATTAAACAAGTATCATAAGTACTTCTGTGAACTGAACTGAAGGATTAATAATCACAAGTATCATAAGTATTATTCAACAAGTATCATAAGTATCATAAGTACTTCTACTACTTCTGTGGACTAACAACATTGCAGAGTATGAGGCACTTCTCCTAGGATTAAATGCAACTAAAGAGATGAATATTCAGAGACTACAGGTATTTGGAGATGCAGACTTAATAATTCATCAGGTAAACAAATCCTTCCGGGCAAAACATGTTAGGCTGAAAGCCTATAGAGATGAAGTGTTGAAAATGATTTTTGCCTTTAGAGACTTCAAGATTTCATATGTACCTAGAGCTATGAATGAATTGGCTGATTCATTAGTTGTATCAGCCTGTGATTTTATACCTCCTCTACCCCCTAAATTGAATTATTAAATCCAAGTAAAGTATAGGCCTTCTCTTCCTGATAATGTGAAGTTTTGGAAAGTCTTTGAAGATGATGCAGAGTTGACCATATTTCTTGGAGTGATTGATGAATTTGCATATTTACAAATTTATTTGGAAAATGGACATGATGAAAAAACAGAGAAACCTAAGTTCAGAAGTAAGATTGGAGCACATGAAATTGTTCAATTGCCCACCAACAGAATTGCTAAAGGTTTGGTCTCTTTAGAAAAACGTTTCGATCACAATGATGTTGCTATCAAGTTAGAAAATAAAGAAGAAGAATAAGATGTTTCTCAATTAAATGTAGCAAGTGAACAAAATCCTAAGTTTGTAAATTTGGCATCTCATCTAACTGATAAACAAAAGGATGATTATGGTGAATTGTTAAAAGAGTTTGTTGATATATTTGCATGGAAGTATGAGGATTTGAAAACATACAATAAAGAAATCATACAACATAAAAATCCTCTGAAGAAAGATACAAAACCATTCTGGCAGAAACTCCAATCATTCAGTCCCATGTTGTTGCCCATTATGGAGAAAGAAATCAAAAAAATGTTGGAAGCCAAGATCATCATCCCTCTCAGATACTTTGACTGGATTGCAAACCTTGTTCCTATAAGAAAGAAAAATGGTGAGATTAGACTCTATGTAAATGTTAGGAATTTGAATAAATGCTCTAGAAAGGATAATTACCCACTACCTAAGATGGAACATATTCTGCAAAAAGTTTCTGGAGAAAGTGTCATGTCATTCATCGATGGATTCTCGGGGTATAATCAAATTGAAGTCTATCCATATTATAGGGAAAACAACAACATTTACTACACCATGGTGTACATTTATGTGCGAAAAGATGCCATTTGGACTAATGAATGCGAGAAAGACATTCGAGAGGGCAGTGGATATTGCATTTGTGGGAGAGAAAGACAGATTTTTTCTGATTTATCTTGATGATATCACAGTTTTTTCATACAACCATGAATTTGGTTGGGATAAATGCAGAAGGTGAGCAACCCCAAAACTCATCATAAAAACTCAGCCATGATTTGCAGGTATCCTCTCATTTGACAGATTGTGAATGGTACAGTCCTATAATATATTTTTTGCAGAATTTAATAGCTCCATCAGACATGAGCAAGACACAGGTGAGAGCTTTGAACTTAAGGCCATTAAATTCTGGATAAAAGATAAGATGTTGTTCTCAAAATATCCATCAGGAGTACTCTTGAGAAGCATTAACAAGGAGGAATCTATCCAAACAATAACAAAATTTCATAGTGGTGAATGTGGAGGACACCATTACAGGAAACCACTACTCATAAAACTTTGAGAGCTAGTTACTATTGGCCTTTTTTATTTTCTGATGTATGTTCTTTTGTAAAGACATGTGATAAATGCCATAGGTTTGCAGGTAAGCAGCAATTGAAATCTCTTCCCCTCAAACCTGTTATGGTCATAGGCCCTTTCTAGCAATGGGGTTTGGATTTCATAGGGGAAATTCATCCACCTTCCAGTAGTCAACATAGATGGATTCTAGTTTCCACTGACTACTTCACCAAGTGGATTGAAGCTATTCCTACCAGGAATGTCAATCACACTGTAATCATAAATTTCCTATATGATCACATATTTTCTAGATTTGGCTGCCCAAAATGATTAGTCACAGAAAATGTTGTTGCATTCAATGATAAATATTTATTCAAGTTATGCGAAGACATGGGGATTCAATTAGTACATTATACATCTTATTATCCACAAGGCAATGGCCTTGCCGAGTCATCAAATAAAATTTTGGTAAAAATTATTAAAAAGTTGTTGGAGCAGAATACAAGGGGTTGGGATTCAAAATTGAAATTTGCTTTGTGGGTAGACAGAGTGACCAATAAGAAATCAATTGACACTTCTACTTTCAATCTAGTATTTGGCATTGAAGTTGTTTTTCCCATACAACTTGCATTACCCATAGCCAAATTTCTTCAAGAGGTAGATTCTGAGCCAAATGATCTTACCAGAAGGATTCTTCATTTAGTGGAGTTGCAGCAAGTCAGGGAACAACTTTTGGAAAAAACAGAATTGCATTAGAGAAGGATGAAAGAGACTTTTGACAAGAAGGTGAAGATAGTCATCTTCAAAACAACGGACTTGGTGCTTAAGTGGGATGCAGCGAGATAAGAGAAAGGTAAACATTAAATGTTTGATGCTTTTTGGACAGGTCCATTTGTTATTACACAGGTACAACAAAACAACACCTTTGTTCTCCAGAATATGGAAGGCGAAGAACTCACAAGTGGCCCATTCAATGGGCATTTTCTCAAACATTAGTTTTCATAAGGCTTTCTCAAGCCTTACTCTATTGTAAATATTGATTTTAAGCTTTTTTTTTTATTCAGTTTTGTGTCAAAATAACTCCATGCCCAATGGAATACTAAGTCCAGTCAGTTTTGAGTCTTAGGTGATAGGAAGGATACTAAGTCAAGTAAGTTTGGAGTCTTAGGTGATAGGAAGTCTATTGATTCAGTAAAGTTCTTGAAACCTCATAGGGAGGTTTTCATCCTCAGAAGGAGCCAGATGTTATATCCTAAAAATAACATAGTCAGTTTCATTCATTTCGGTGATAAGAAATCATGAAAATTCTTTTCTAAAAATTTTAAGGTTCATTTTTGAGAGCTTTATGTTTGTAATAAAGTTTTATAAAAATTAGTTTCAGTTTTTAATTTTTCAAAAAGGGTCAAAAAATAGGTTTCAGTCGTTAAGTGCTTCTCCAAAAGTGCTTCTTAGCTACCGAAAGCCTTAGCTTTCGGCATATTAAACAAGAAATTCGGGGCTATTTTAGCCAACGAAATCGTAGGAGCGTGGGAGGAGTCAAAATGTCC
Source organism: Picea glauca (assembly GCA_000966675.3). Taxonomy (NCBI): domain Eukaryota; kingdom Viridiplantae; phylum Streptophyta; class Pinopsida; order Pinales; family Pinaceae; genus Picea; species Picea glauca. The sequence goes on along the minus strand of JZKD02S0339864.1, from coordinate 272,310 downwards.
TTTCACATGCCTAAACCGTCAAGATTGAGGTTTTATAATTGCAATTGGACGACGAAAAGACAAGAGGAAAATTGTTTAAAGACTTGGAGCTGATCTCTGCATGATATATCAAATATTTTCAAATTGTTGTTTCATCAAATAACATGATTACTTACTTCCCATCATTACAATCACCAACCATGATTGTTTCAAGTATGAAGCCTCTCTTTCGCATCCCTTGTAATTAGCACCATGATCTAATGCACGCCTCATACTTCTCGTCCCTGTCACAGCCTAGCCAAACCCTCCTAAGTCTACACTGTGTAATTTTCCCCCAAACCCGATTTTCCAATTGCAGGTGTATAGGAACATTATGACAGATGAAGAAAGGAGGACCAAGTTTGAGGAAGGAGCTAGATGATATTAGTTACTTGGAATCACACCCAGAGGTATGCCAAGTTTTCAGGGACGCAAGTTGCTACAATTTTTTTCAAAAATTACAGAGCTCTCACCAGCAGGTAGCAGAAGCGTTTGCACTGACTTTCAATGGAATAAAAGTAGTCATCAGTCAAGATGAATTCCAAGTGGATGAAGCCCTCATAGCTAAGGTGACAAAGCTTCCCAGGACTGGAGAAAACTAGTTCAAAACCACTGTCGCAAATAATGTTGAATTTAGGTCCTACTTGAAACCAGAGCACAAGTGTTTGGTATGGAAGAAAAACATTCCTATGTCTTTCCTTGAAGAGAAATGGCAATAGTTATTAAAACACATTCTTGTTTATATAAATTTTGATGGTATATACAATAGGGTGATGATTTACCATTTCAAACTCATGAACCATTTCACTGGTAGAAACCCACTCAATCTGCCTTATTTTCTCCAGAGAAGCTTAACTAAGATGGCTCATCAGGTCAAGGCTAAGCCCAATAAGGTTGGAGGTAGCTTATCCCACCATGGTTTGATTAAACTCTTGGTTTATGAGCTGTTGCAAAGAAGAATCAAAGAATGTAATTACTTCTTATCTTGGAATGATTTTCAGACTGATGTACAACCAGAGGATAAGAAGATTCCTTCTTCCAATAAGTCTTCTACTCCGATAAGTGGAAAGAGGAGGAGGAGATCCATCTTTCCAGTTCTAGTTAATAAACCCTCTCCTTCTTATAAGAGTAAAAAAACTAAGAATAAACTAAACTTCAGCAGTGAAACAGAGAAGGTTGATGAACCTCCAGTGAATAAGAGAATTCTTAATCTTCCCTACACAGACTCAGAGGAGGAAGAAAACTAGGTTGAAACAGAGCATGAAGAGCAACAAGTTGAAACAGAGCATGAAGATTCAGTTTATGTAAATTCATTCACAACAAGGTATGAAGATCTTCCATCACCTACACCCAGAGAAGAACAAGAACTACAAGTTGCAGATGCCTCACCTAGCAAAAAATTGAAGCAGAGTAAATCAAAGGAAATCAGGAAACTTAAAATGAAGTTGGCTCAACAAGAAGTGCTAGAAAGGGTAATTAAAACTAGATATGAAACCTTGTCAAAGAATTTTGCAGAAATCAACTCGACCTTAGAAAGATTAGCACATGAAAGCATCAAGAAAAAGAAAAAGAAGGATAAGATTGTAAAATATTATAACAGCTGATGGAGAGTAGCTAGGGACTTGAAGAAAAAGGTCAAGGCTTTAAGATCGCAATATATGTCTTCAAAACACTAGTCTCAAACACATACTACTCTTGAAACCCTAGCAGAGGTGGTCGTTCAGTGCAATGAACCAGAGGCGGCCAACAATACTATAGTCATTCTAGAAGTTAAGAAAGGTGCTGAGACTTCAGAAGATCATCCCTAACACGTTTTGGAGCTAAGACAAAAGGTATTTTTAAATTTTGATCATTTTCACTAAGAAAAAAATTTCGAAGGCTTAGGTGAACATTTCGATTGTTCATTAGCTACCGAAAGAAAATATTTCGATAGCTAATTGGTCCTGATTTTGTCTATTCTAACTACCAAAAGCATTGACAGGGTAGAAAGTTAGTATTTTTGCACAGATCCATGTTTTCCTTGTCCAAAAGCCTCAAGAATAGTTCCAGTCAATAGATAATTAAAGACATCGTTATCAAGAGTCTGTTTTGATTTTGGGTATTCTCTACAATTCGAAAAGGTCAGATTGGTAAGCTATTTTCAGGGAAAAACTGTTTTAATGTCAACAGGTGGCATTTTCGACTTCTCTCATATCTCATGAAAATCCATCAACCTTGGAAGGATTATTACACCTGTCGAATATTCTGAAGGACATGAAGATCACCTAAGAATAGGAATTGACCTATTTTATAGGATCTTTTCCTATTTTCTTGGTCCAATTATTGAATTTCTATTTTTGGCAAACTAGATCTAGTATCCTAGGATTTGGGAACTATTTGTAAAGGTTATAAAGCCAAAAATAATAGAGGAACCAAGGGTTCAATTTTGAGTTCAAAACTATACTACTATTGTGATACATACATTTTCTTAAATATATTCAGCCTAGAAGCTTCCTTCATTGTTATTGTCAGACTTTCTTTTCATCTTTTTTCTATGCTTATGAGTTTGTCTCTGTTTAATGTCTTATGGTGAATGTCATCTTACCTATGATTATTAAGAAAGTATCATAATTATTCACTGCTAGTTTTGTGACCCATCATATATATTGTTTTATGTATGTTCTGGTTAATGGATTAGTTTCTTCATCCATTTAATTCACAAACTATCTGATAATTACTCTTGAAGACCTTGTATTGTTTGAATATACCTAGATTGTCTTGAAGATAAAATCCAATGGGCTAGATATTTATCTTGATCCAAACATTACCCCTCATTGAGAAAACCATTACAAAAAGTAGTTAAGTTACCAGGAATCTCTGAGATACAACCTAAGAGAGTTTACTAGAGAGATAACACCCCCCTCTCCCTCCGTCTCTTTATGTCCGACCTCACTCTCCCCATCCC
>JZKD02S0339864.1:244614-264768 GCA_000966675.3 Picea glauca | reverse complement strand
GAGAGAGAGAGAGAGAGAGAGAGAGAGTGGGGGGGAGCAGAGGAGGGAGAGAGAGAGGGGCGAAAGAGAGATTTTTCATGTTAATAGGAAACCATGTGCGTTCATGTTCCTCATAATGCGTGAGTGATTTAGAAACATTTTCACGTTCCTAAAGCACACACAGATTATTTTTGTTTCAAAAAAAATTCGGAATGCACAAGCGTTCTTGTACACGTGTTTCTCATAAACACATGCATGTTCTTGAGAACGTGCATGTGTTCTTAGGAATGTGCCCATGCGGCTTGCTGAGTGGAGGTTCATGGTTTTATGAACATGTCACATCAGGAATGCATGCATAATCCTAGAAATGTGCACACGTTCCTGCTAACCCCCTTGCCACTTTTTCGGCCACCAAGTTTGTGCACTCACTCTTATGCTGGAGGATTTTGGGAAGTAAATTCGACTGGTCAGGAAGCATGGAGCCAACCCTCCCTATACATATATCTTCATACAAGAAGAACAATGTACATAAAAAAAATTTATGTGCCTAAAACAGTTGCATAAAGAAGTCAGATATGGATGAAACTTACTCTATCAATGAGCATGCATCCAAGAAGAGTGCATTTTCCACCATAACACTATAGTTGTTGAGTCAATATCGAATTATGTACCTACATCGTGTTCTAAGATAAGTGAGTCCTCTTTGAATTTTATCCTTCTCATTCATTAAGCGTCATAAAGTAGAGGGGTTGACTGAACCTTGCTGCCATAACCTTGCTCTTTGTCCATAAAGCTAGTAAAAAATCTACTTGAACTTGTGCATTTGATATGTTTTCGAATTTCTTTTTCATATTTCCTCACATCATCATTGGAAACTATTCCACCATATCTCCTACAATGGTACTATATCTACCGAGTTGTGCAACCTTCACCATCTCCCATGATGAAGATGATTTTGAGATTGAAATCACAAATCGAAACAACAAATTACAACCAACATGTCTTTTCCTACATTTAAAGGGATTCGGTTCACGGACATAGAAACAAGAAAATGTCTTTCTAGACATTTAAAGGAATTATTCTCACAAATATAAAAACATGAAGACATGATTTGTTTTCAGATGCAAATTATTGACTTCAGATGTCATAGGACTGCCCAATTCAGGAGTGTTAGGCTTGTCCACTTCTACACTTCTACACTTTGTATTTTTAAATGGCTTTCTGCATGTAAGATTCTCTAATGTCAATCAATGTGTTTTCTTTATAGTTAATATATATCAAATATATACAAGATAAAAAGGTGAAATGAGTGTTTGGAAAACACACATGAAATGTTGTTCATATATATCAAATATCTTCAAGATCAACAAGTGAAATGAGAAATAAGTTGAAGTAGAGCTTCTTATTTACTGTTTTTAAAAATTTACATTTAGAATAGTGTAGGACAATATTAAAAGAATAATAATAATATTGGGATTCATTATTTCTACTCTTACCAATTCTCAGTACTTGGCCATGCTAACTCCTTAAAGAGAGTAGTTGTTGCATTCAAATGCTCCATATCAACATTAGATGTTCTTACTGCATCCTATTTTACAATGCATATTTTTATTGAGTGGACTGAGTGGTGTAGGGTTTGGTTTGGCTATAATGGAAGGCGACTAGGGTTTGATCCTGGTTGGGATATATGAAAACTTCCTATGCTCTGGATCCTGGTTGGGATATGAACCAACTTTAGTTGAGTGGATGTGGCAGAGGAGTAGGTGTAGGTTTGAATTTTATTGGAAGGGATATAGTCTAGAATAAGGTTTTAATTTCTCTTGTCGCTGACCTGTTTACAGGAGGGGGGATGGCATGTGATTTGGCGGTACTTCTATACTGACTGGAAGAGGACCAATGGTGGATTCAGGGAGGACTCCTACAATCTAATGATGTGTATAGAGACGAAATACGAAGGTACATACAATCCAAAGTACAGGTTGAAGAGAGGGTGGTAAAATCGAGGGTGAAGTGGAGGTTTGAAATATGAAAGGGATAGATGGTGAATTATCTAGTGGGGTTACATATGGTGGATTTAAGGAAGTATTAAATGTTATTTTAGATAGAGAAGTGGATAGGGGTGTTGCATGGGGAGATACGCCATCAAACTTACCCTTGGTTAGTTCACTGAAGGAGTTGGAGGGAATGCAACATAGAAAGGATGTAGTGGAAGGTAAGGGAAGGAAAAATTTTGTAGGGAGTAAACTAGGGGGTTCGAATGTTGCAGGAAGGTGTTCAAAGGTCATATCTGGGATGGCTAGGAGTGAGGAAGAGGAGCATAAGCTAAGGGAGGTTAAGCCTTTGTAGGGAGTGGCGAAGGAAATTAGGAGGGAGGTGTCTGCAGTGAATGAAAAGGATATCAACACTAGTAAGGAGGGTTTCCATAAAACATATGCAAAGGCATGGAGAGTAAAGATGATTAAGCCAAGGGTTACACTTGGAAAAAAAATAGGGATGCATAAAGTAAGCATGCTTTCTACACGGGGGCTTGTAGCTAAGTTTGGATATAGGGCATTGGGGGCTCAGGAAATACACAAATGGGTGGATGTTACATGGAATCCTATTTTGGGATACCTACCTGACGTATTTATCTTGACTAGAGGGTGGTTTTGTTTCATATTTAAAACCCTGGAGGATACAAAGAATATTCTAAAATAGGTCTGAATGGTGAATGAAGGAAGCCTCATGCTAAATAAATGGAATTACGTGTTCAATCTAGAGAAGGATGTCTTTTGATTTAGACACCTGTGGGTCTTACTGCCTGATTGGCCGCTCACACTATGGAACTTGGAGGCACTTAAGGAAACTGGTAATGCAATAGGGAAATTTTTATTTTCTAACCCTAAACTACTTTCTGGGTCTAACAGACATATGGGAAAAATGTTAGTGGAAGTTGATATGCATGAAGGCTTACCAGTTGAGTTAGAAGTTGAGTGGTGCGGTACAATGGTTCTACAATGACTGGATTATATGGGGGTGTCGTTTAGGTGCACAATGTGTAAGCAAATGGGCCATTTACGACACCAATGTTGGGAGGAGAGAAAGAAATTGGCCCTAAGCTCTATTGAATTTCTTGGCAACACAGAAGTAGATGATTCATCTCTACCCACAAAATTATGGACCAAATTCAAATCTTCTCTGGTGGAGGACAAGGACTACACTTCGGGTAAGATAAACCAATTATATCCAAGTGTTATCTCCATTCCTTCTTCCAGTTATGAGGATGGTAAGAATTCTGGAGGAGAGGAGGTTTTAAAGACTTGTTGTGTCTCATTTGAGGGGCCCAGTTCGTGTCTTATTCATGTTTGTGAGGAACCTACTATGGTGATTATGAAGGCCAGTGAGGTAGGTTCACATGTTTTATATACTAAAGGGTTGAAGGTTTTAGGGATATTTTTGGGTGATAAGGTAGTTATATGCTGTATCAGTGGGGTCTCTGATACTTAGATTGTTGATGATGATATCCTATGGGATCTAGGGGAGGGGGGATATTACCTATCAAGGAAGGATTGGTATTCCTTTGGGTGAGGGATGTGATCTCTCTAGAGGTAGCTTCTCTGAAGGATTGGATGTTGGATTTGATTTGAGGAGTGTGCCTCAGAACGAATTATCTCTTGAGGGGACTAGTAAGGGATTCACTTTAGATTCCACGAGATTCATTGTAGGGTTTGCAGGTTTAGTAGGTGAACCAGATCATACTTTCTTCCCGGGAAGAAATCTGGTTGTTTCCTCTACTATAGGTTTGGAGGAGGGGACGATGTCATTCCTTTTGAATTCTCAGGAAGGCTTTTCTTCTTGGGGGGATCTAGTTTCTGTGGGGGATTAGAGAAGTGTAGGTCAGGATGATCTGACTATACTAACTATGGTTGAATATGCTATAGTATATCATGTCTCGACCTATAGGGAGATTCTCTGCAGGTCACCTTTGCCTATATTTGTTGGGGGGAATTACTTCCAAAGTCATTAGAGAAGAAGAATAAAGGTGGGATTACAAAGGAATCGACTAATAATAGATTGGTGGGTAAGGAATCATTGCTAAAAGGAGTTGTTCATGGAGGAATAGAGAAGGATTTATCCCCTTTAAATACTATAAGTTCTATGAAGTTAGGGAGTGAGAAAATTATTTGTGATTCTAGCTGTACTACAATGGTTGATGGTATGAGGTCTCTTAGAGAACAAAAAACTCTCGCGAGAGTCAAAAAATGATTGTAGCCTCCCTAAATGTGAGAGGAGTGGGGGTAATCTCCAAGTTCTTAGCCCTAAAAATATTATTAGAGTTAACAAAACCTGATGTATTGATTATATAGGAAAAAATGGTTGGTGTGGCAAAATCAAGAGAACTATTTGCTAAATTACTACCACACTGGTATTTTTGTGGGGTGGATTCCACAAGACTCTCTGGTGGGATGCTTTCATCTTGGAACCCAAAGAAAGATGATTTTTTTTCTTATTTGATTCCTGTAGGGATTCTGCTAGATGGACATGTTAAAGACCTTGATAGAAGTATGAAGTTGATTAACTGTTATGGTTTGTACTTTGATAGAGAGGTCTTTTGGGAGGCCATTAAAAGAGAAGGTATATTTAAAGAACAAAATTTGATATTGGGGGGTGATCTTAACTTCATTACCTCAATCAAAGAAGTTTGGGGAGCCCATGCTAGAGAAGATCCTTTACATCCTTACTTTAGTAAATTGATACAAGATGAGGGGTTGGTGGATGTTGAACCATTAAAATTTCTACCAACCTGGAGAAATGGAAGAGGAGGACAAGATTATATTGCCAAGAGACTGGATCACTTTCTTATTTATGAGGATATCACAATTTTGGGTTTTAGGTATAGATCTGTAGTGTGTAATCTAAAGATTTATGATCATATGCATGTGATTCTCCATCTGGAAAAACATAATAGAGAGGTCAATTACCCCTTCAAATTTAATTCTATTTGGTTGGAAGAACCAGAATTTGTTAACTTTGTCAGATCTAACTGGGCTGGGATGTTGGGAGTAGAGACATTAAATCCTATGGATTTTTTGGTAAAAAAGCTAATGATAGTTAAGTCTATGATGATTATATGGGAAAAAAAGAAAAAAATTGTAGCTAAGGAAGAACCGGTAAAGCTAGAATTAGAGTTGGATATACTTTACTCAAATCATCTTGGAGGATTTGAGGAGGAAGAAAAAGTGTTGATTGATGAAAAAGAGCAGAGAAAATTGTTACTAATGAGACAGGAAGAGAAAACTTGGAGGCAGAAGAGTAGACTAAATTGGTTGGCTTCAGGTGATAGAAATATAAAGTTCTTTCATGCTTATGCTAATTCCAGGAAACAAATCAATACAATATGGGAGTTTTCCAAGGAGGATGGGACAGTGATCTCTAGAAACAAAGGACTACATAGGGAAGCAGTTGGTTTTTTCCAAAATATCTTCATGGCTCAACCTAATATTTCCATATCTGACCAACTTGCAATTTTAAGGAATTACCCAAGGATGTTTACAGAGGAAGATAGTCAAAGATTAACTGATCCTATAACTTGAACATAAATTTTGTCAATACTTAAAGGCTTTGAAGTATCAAAAAGTCATGGGCCAGATGGATGGACTGTAGAGTTTTTTTCTGGCTTTTTATGACATTCTGGGAGATGATATAGTGGAGATGGTTGAAAAGTCCAGGAAGAATGGTAGGGTTTCTGGAGCTTTGAATGCTACTTTTCTTGCTTTGATTCCTAAGAGTGAGAATCTAGGATATTTTGGGGAGTATGGAACTATAGCTCTATGTAACTTGGTGTATAAGATCATAACTAAAATTATTGCTAACAGAATTAAATCCACTTTGTTCTTTGGTATATCAAAGGAACAATTTGGATTTCTTAAGGGAAGGAAAATCATTGATGCTATTGGCATTGTACATGAATATTTACATAGTATTAAGGTTAAAAATATCAAATCTATGGTTCTTAAATTAGACATGACAAAGGCCTATGATAGGGTTGACTGGGGTTTCTTAAGGCTTGTGTTGCTACATGTCACACACCCACTATGACATAATAAGTTTTTCTCCTCTTCTCGAGGGACAGAATCCCCGAAGTCCTACCGGGGTCTAGCGCAGGCTAGTCCTTCCCTTGTCCACCTCCATGTGTTCATTCATTATGACCACAGGCCAAACCAACTAGGCACCTTTTCACATTTCATGACTTCACGATACAAGAAACTCAAGTCTTTCAACTCTACAAACCCCAAAACCTGAAATCTTACCTTCTAGGAGATCGACGGTTGCGAGTCTCCCCCTGATCTGACGGTCCTGGCCGTATCAGGATTTCGATAACCGAGAGTTTGTAATGCTATACAATCAAGTCTTTTGACTCTTAAAACTATGAAATCCAAAATGGGCTAAGGTATTCGACTCCACCTTGCTCTCGGTGTCATTTGACCTCCAACTAGGACGCAAGTCTCAACGCCTATCCCTTTTAGGTTTCGTGACTTCGTAATTCCCATTGCAAGTGTTCCTTACCTTTTGGAATGCCGAACCCTGAAACGTGATATAGGTCAACGAGTGTTGACTCCTTCCCTGTGACGAGAACATGCCACCTGTCACCTCCACATGACCCATGTTCTAGGATGTACCACTTGTCATCCACGTGGCTCCTACATCTGGGATGTGCCACCTGTCTACCCGAGCCTTCAGCTTTCAAGACTCAAGAGAACATTGAACTATCGTCCCCTTCCCTTTTCAAACCATGAATTCCTATTCACACTAAGTTGACTCATAGTTTCACATACTAGGATTTTGCATACCAAGATTTCGCAATTTTTGAAGACGAGGGTTCATACCCTTGGGTTTCTCACATGCCGAAACGCAAAAATCAATTCACACTACACCACTTCAGGATTTCATGACTTGCGAAGACAACGGGTCTTGCCCTTGGGTTTCCAAGGTGCCGAAACGTCGAAATCAATTCACACTACACCGCTTTGGGATTTCACATATCTAGATTTCGCAACTTGCGAAGAGAAGGGGTCTTGCCCTTGGGTTTCCCGGGTGTCGAAATGTCGACTGGTAGCCACGTGTCCTCTACAAATGGATGGTCCAGGTAATTCCCATGGATCTTGGGATCTACGGTCCTGATTCCTTCGCTACTTGCGAAGGTTAAAACAGGTTGAGGCATTAACGCCTACGTTCCTTCCTCCAATCTAGCAGTGGTGACAGACCTTAGATCCTCCGAAAGGATCTCGTCCATTCATCTAGCAAACGTAAGGGTACTTTATTTCGGTATTTTCAACTCGTTATCCTTTCTATGCTTCGTCAACTATGAAGGACTTGAAAAATTTTTTCTCTTTCTCCTGGATTTGACTCTTAGAAGAGTCTTCAGCACAACTACTGCGCTCCTTCATCAAGGGGTTCTATTTGATCGCAGAGAGCCTGTGCATATTGGCACTACCTAAGGTCGACGAGCTCATGGTTCGTGGCTCTAGCTTAAGCCTCTATAGAACTCAAGAATTTATGAGAACAGGTCATGTCTGACACATATAATTCCTTACTTTCCTAATTATACAACCAAGAAGAGATAAAAGGGATACAGTATATACATTAAGAATTCATTCACATTCCTGAAAGCATGCACAATATAACCAATTCATACATAGTTATAGCTAAATTACACAGGGTAGGAAATCATTTATCCATTACAGATTGTCGCCAACCAACTGACCGTGGGTGTTCGTCCTTCCACCCGACCATAGGCTCAGAGGCATTCATTCTTAGCACTCTGGCCACCCCCGTGCCAAGCCATGATATCACTAGGGAATTTTCACAGTTCTCGAGGGTTCTCTCTCTCTCTCTCTCTCTCTCTCTCTGTTTCAGCTTCTATTTGGGTCCTATTTTCTGCAACTCGGAGCTTTCTCACTTAGTTGTGGCCTCGAAGAGTTTTCTCAGATTCCCTTTGGCATCAAGCTCACGGCCTTCTATTCATGATTCGTTGGAGATCTTCGCACCTCTCCCTTGGGAGCTTCCGCCATCGTCTGGTGTCTCCCCCTCTTGCTGCCTCCGTGTGTATAAATGTCACCTTCCTTCTGTTAGAAGGAAGCTCAAGTCCACCTGGTCTTTTAGACCCTATGGTACTTTAGGATGACTTCTTGCAGCTAGACCATTCTCCCATTCATGGGGGTGGTTGGTAGTTCAACTACCGGTCCTTGCCTCATTAACTGATTTCTTTCCCCTAGTGATATCATGGCCAGTACTTTCAAGGCTTCACCCCCATAGTCAGTTATTGGAAACTCAAACAATAATACATTTACCTTTTCCTCATGCATTAGCATGGTAATTCCTATTTTATGATTAATTACAACTTGGGGGAAACAGGGCATTACAATTACCTTCCCCTTAAAGGAGCACTGTCCTTGGTGTTCTTTCCCAAAACACCTGTCACACCTTCCTCATTCGGCCACTTCAGAAGTCTTTACCTTTATCCTCGGTTAGGTCCTTTTTCAGAATCTGAGTCTTCATCATCTTCCTTCAATAATTCTTGGACACAAACATATTAACCACAATTTTTTGCAAAGACATCTTACTGTTGTTCAAAATTAAAAAGGAAAAATTCATAATCTTAGCACAATACTTATCTGTTCAGTTTGTGGATTTGTATCCACATGGTAGTTTTGTTATCTAGGCTCATCACTTTCCTTGACATACCCATTGGGTGCATGATTCCAATTCAATATCTCACCAGAGATATCATGGTTTCATCTTCCTTGCGGTCACTCACTTTCCAGGCCCAGGCTCAAGCATCCCCTTCATTGCTATACAATCCTTCGAGTGATCCATCTTGCCCTGCCAAGGTTTTCTTGCATAGGAGGAATTTCGGAAACTCTATCGAGTCTTAAAGATGAGGCATCCCTCAGAGTTGCTCTGCCGAGGCATCCCTCTAGCTTTTGTTACCTCAACACAATGTATGTCCGATGATCATGACTTATCACGGGGTTCTTATGGCTCAACAGTAGCCATCTTCATCGTTTTCAGCTGTGACAACCTTCATCTTTCCTTTTAGGACAAATCTTTTCTTCTCACCTGTATCACAGGTACACAAGGTTCATGAGACATCATTATAAATTCTATCTTTCATAATTCTATTGCAAATCTGTCACCTACAGATTTCCTATTCCACAATTTGTTTTCATATTTGTTCCGCACAGGAACCAGATTCATAATTATGGGACTTTCCTTCCCATAAAATTTTAGCTCAGGAGGAAATCGGTCTTCCTTATGGGCTTACAACATTGCCATATCCAAGACTCCTTCTTCCTGCAATCAGTCCTCAGCTAATCAAATTGTTAGTTCTCATGCACATACATTTTATTGCACCCTTACAACATCGTCACAACAATTTCAGAATGGTGCATACTAACAATCAAATTCACTTTCTCAAAAGGAAATACCATTCCTTGCAGTTTGGCTCAGCAAGAAATCAATCTTTTCTATGGGCTTACCTTACTGCCATATCCATGACCCTCTTCTTCTTGCAATTCATTCTTCAATCAACCGAACAAATTGTTAGATTTTCCATGTACATATATATTTATATATATTTTCAAAATGTAATTCAACATTTCAAAGGGTTTTAACAAATGTGCCGCTATCCATGGCCACATTCATACCCAATGCACTCTTGCATTGTTATTCAAGTTCACCACACTTTATGACCGGTTCTTGGCCATGGGGTGTTGGAATTTAACCAACCTTTTCCTCATATTTTTTTTTCGTTTTTCTTTCATTCTTACAGCAGGACCATACTGCCTGCTATAGGTCAATCACGATCCCAAATTAGTACACATGAACTCAAAATTTTCACATGAATTCCTTTACGCATTCCTTGATTTTCCATGCATTGATGACATATCAGTTCATGAATTCTTCCAAGGGTTACAAACAATGTTTACTACCAGAGGTTCATACCTCCATCATTCAGGTTCTCCTTCCTAATTCATACCTTACTTGGGTATCCAAGGCATACCACTTTCTTTCAAAATTCATGCATAACACTAAGACAATAAAATATTTCAGAAGGGGTTCCTACCAAATCCCTTCATACCTTGTGCCACATAGGAACAAATATCTTTATACTGATTCTTGGCTACTAGCACTCTCTCTATGATATTATCCCATCAGTGGTGCTCCATGGGGACTTTTAAAGTCCCTTCAATAATCGTTCCACAAGAACCTTCTCATAGTCATCCTTTGATTGAAGTTGCTCATTATTGGCAACTGTCTTTCTTGATAGTTCCAATCTTATTTATTTCTACACATGACATACACCATAAGCACATTAGTCGTCATGTAAATTAAAATGCAATTACCATAGCATTAAATTAATGAAATATATTTTCAGACATGTCTCAACATATATGTATGTACTTCATCACACTGTCCTTAATGTTTTCATGAGTGCAACATAAAAGTTCTCAATCATTTTCACAGCATTACGACCATCATTACTATGGTGTCAAAACATTTTCGTTCATCAATGTACTAGCTTTCTCATCCCATAGAAAACATAATGTACAACAAGGGAAGGATTGAGGGCTATCCCCTTCTTCGAATTCTTTCTACATCGCCTGGGGCTTTTCATCCCAGTCGAGTTATCTCTAAGGTCTCCCTGCCTTTCCTTAATCACAGCTTCAACCAAGCCTTATCAGTTAAATGTACTGATTTATTCTTTTAATCATACTCAGGGGATTTACTTGCCTCTTACCAACTATACTGGTTTCTGCAATTGCTCTTTTTCTGAGCAGCCTTGGTTAGGCCTCACCCTAACCCTTTTTTGGATACTACAACATGATTTAATAACAACTCTTTGATCATAATGAATCATGAACATGTGCATCCTATACACTTCCATTCAGTTACCAGAATGGTTAATATTCGTTTGTTAGTATTCTATTAATTACATGATTCCTTCAAAATGTAATCCAAGATTCTTATATATATATATATGGACAAGCCTTGCAGCCCATTGTTCAACCTTCAACAATTATTAGGGGTGTGAATCTGTCCTTCTGACAAAGTCCTTACACAGTTCCTCCACCAGAAACTCCTTCAGCATGCAACTTCCTTGTTGCATATCCATCACTATCTGTGATGGCCTCAAGCTCGAATTAGCTTCAGCTTGTTAATAAGCATTCTTTAAGGGACATAGACATACCTTTCTGGTATGTATTCTAGATTATGCATCATCACATGTTCTAGGTTTTCGCTAACTTACATCCACGATGTACTTAGCTATACTCATAATCATAAGCCTGTGTGTAGTTTCCATAGGTATATTTTACAGCCCACATGCATCTTTACTGTTAAGATCAGTCAATTTTGATTCATTCACAATCCTTTTCATGTGATTCTCAAAGGTGTAATCATTTGTCTCTTATTATGACAAGAGAGGATCTTTGCTCATTTACCCTTTCATCTAATTTTAATGGTACTTCCTGAGGAAATGGAATACATTCCCCTCAGGCTATTATTTGGAACATAACTTTCATGACTCCCCAGAATGGAGTCAGCTATGCCTCCATAGTATTCATTTAATCTGGACAAGAGAAATACTTGCTTTATATTTCACTCATCGGGGCAATCATATTGGGCCTCTAGTATACTTCTACTCTTACATCATACATGTGCATTACTTGCACGTTTAATATCATTCATACTATCTCATGCCTTCTCCTCAAGTGACCACCAGCGGTGACCATGATCCAAAAAAAAGGCGCTTCGCATTTCGCGATTTATGGATTCATGTTGCAAGGAACTTTGGTTCCTCGATCCTCAAAATCCTAAAACCTGAAAGACCAAAGCTAGGGTTTTCTCAGCTCTTTTATTCACATGACCCTTCGCTCGGAACCTGGGGTTAACTCCCAGACACGTGTCGGGATCCCTCATTTCGGTGAATCCGCAGACAACGCCCCACCGTTTCCCAAAACTTATGATCCACAAGGGTTTGGCAACCTGGATCCCATGGTCCAGATCTCTCTAGCGATCAACGGTCCTGATCAAGTCATGTCTTTCCACCTTTCAGGATTCTGGCAGAGTCTTCACCCCTTAACTCTCGATTTCGAATCCCCGAAACGTGTATGCGTCAGATCAATGATCCACCGTCTGTCTCGATCCAATGGCTCAGGTTGGATGTCGGGATTTTGTGACATGTGAGTCCTCAAAACTCTTCCTGTTGACTTCTAAACCTTCGACTCTCGAAGATCCAATTACATCGGATCTACGGTTCAGGTCATCCGCTAACCAACGACCTTGATTGAATCGGTGATTTACCTGGCGTGACTTTGGAAAGTCTACACTTCTATTTTCCCAATAGAAAAAACCTCAAAGATCTAGATCAACGGCTCTCATTGATTCCAATATAATGGATACTATTCCTCCTAAGCTTGTGAGTGATGAGAGGTTATCATCCTTATCTTTTCCGCTAATCTACTAGATCTAATGATTCATGGAATTTTGATATTCCTCCCTCTGAGAATTCCACC
The DNA here is from genome assembly GCA_000966675.3 of Picea glauca. Taxonomy (NCBI): domain Eukaryota; kingdom Viridiplantae; phylum Streptophyta; class Pinopsida; order Pinales; family Pinaceae; genus Picea; species Picea glauca. The sequence continues at coordinate 252,232 of JZKD02S0339864.1, read as the reverse complement.
GTCCATTCATATTTTCAATAACTTCTAGCCACGAACTTGGAATCACCTCTTCTGGAATCATCCTCTGTGTTCAACCTCCGAAGCTTTCAAACTTTAACACAAGCTTGTTTCTATATGCACCCCCTGTGCTCTATATGCACACTCGGCATACGAAATTTCCCGCTATCTCTTCTGAGCTTTTTAAGTTACTTACAGGACTAATCTCATAGTCATAACTCATATGGATGTTACCCTCTCTTTATGGGAACAACCAACAAGGGTCACTCTTGGGAATTAGCAATAGTCCCAAAGGACTCCTTTTAATCGTGTTTAAACAGGTTATCCTTGTTGTCTATCCTAACCATTATAGGTCAGGTAATCTGACCCTACATATTTTCATCTATCCTCTCAATCGTGAGAAGTTATATGCTTAGGGTTTAGTCTTTTAATAATGAAGTAATTTATAAATTTCTAAGGACCCTACCATCCCTTACCAAAGTTCCCAAATCATGAAGGAGTTCTTGAATTGGATCTTAATTCTTACCTAACCAGCCAACTCAATTGCAAGAGACTCTACCTTCTTTATTAGGTAGCCATCGTCACACTATAACAAAACAACTCAGTTCTTGTCCCTTGTTTGGCTCATGCAACTTCATGGCACAATTTATTCCACCTCTATTATTCACACTCAGGTCTTATCAGTAATATTGATCAGTGCATTCCTACTCCTATAAGAGTAGTTACCATCTTAACAGAGGAGTTAAAGAAATTATCAATTTACAGTTTCATTATGCGGTCCTTCTTCTTAAAGAGAAAATGCAGATAACAATATCTCTTTACGCGGCTCGTGCATGAGCCCAACCAGGCCAAGTATTGTAACCATGCTCTGATACCAATTTGGTACACACCCACTATGGCATAATAAGTTTTTCGCCTCTTCTCGAGGGACAGAATCCCCGAAGTCCTACGGGGTTCTAGCACAGGCTAGTCCTTCCCTTGTCCACCTCCATGTGATCATTGGTTATGACCATAGGCCAAACCAACTAAGCGCCTTTTCGCATTTCACGACTTAATGATACAAGTGAGTCAAGTATTTCAACTCTGCAAACCTCGAAACTCGAAATATTACCTTCGAGGAGATCGACGGCTGTGAGTCTCCCCCTGATCCGACGGTCCTGGCCGTATTGGGATTTCGGTAACCGAGAGTTTGTAATGCAAGAGAGTCAAGTTTTTCGATTCTTCAAACCCCAAAATCCGAAATGGGCTAAGGTATTTGGCTCCACCTTTGTCTTGGAGTCATGTGACCTCCGGTTAGGATGCAAGTCTCAACGCCTATTTCTTTTGGGTTTTGTGACTTCACAATTCTCGTTGCAAGTGTTCCTTACCTTTTGGAATGATGAACCCTGAAACACGATATAAGTCAACGGGTGTTGACTCCTTCCCTATGATGAGAACATGCCACCTGTCACCTCCACGTGACCCTTGTTCTGGGATGTACCACTTGTCATCCACGTGGCTCCTACATCTAGGATGTGCCACCTGTCTGCCCGAGCTTTCGGCTTTCGGGACTCAAGAGAATAGTGAACTGTCGTCCCCTTCCCTTTTCAAACCTCGAACTCTTATTCACACTCATCCAACTCGGAGTTTCACATACCGGGATTTCGCAACTTGCGAAGACGAGGGTTCATACCCTTGGGTTTCCCGGGTGCCAAAACGCCAAAATCAATTCACACTACACCGCTTCGGGATTTCACATACTGGGATTTTGTGACTTGTGAAGACAAGGGGTCTTGCCCTTGGGATTCTTGAGTTTTGAAACACTGAAATCAATTCACACTACACAGCTTTGGGATTTCACATACTGGGATTTTGCGACTTGCGAAGACAAGGGGTCTTGCCCTTCGGTTTCCCGGGTGCTGAAACGCCGATCGGCAGCCACGTGTCCTCTACAAATGGACAGGCCGGGTAACTCCCATGGATCTTGGGATCTACGGTCTCGATTCCTTCACTACTTGTGAAGGTTAAAAGGGGCCGAGGCATTAATGGCTACATTCCTTCCTCCAATCTAGCGGTCGTGACAGACCTTAGATCCTCTGAATGAATCTCGTCCGTTCATCTAGCAAATGTAAGGGTACTTTCTTTCGGTATTTGCAACTCAATATCCTTGCTGAGCTTCATCAGCTATGAAGGAATTGATAACTTTGCGCTCTTTCTCCTGGATTTGACTCTTAGAAGAGTCTTCAACACAACTACTGTGCTCCTTCATCAAGGGGTTCTTGGGTTCTATTTGATCATAGAGAGCCTGTGCATATCGGCACTACCTCTCATGAGCTTAACAAACTCTGTCCTCCAAGGGGCTCAGATCGACTATATGAGTAAACCATCGTACATAAAACTACACCTAAGTTTGACGAGCTCACGGTTCATGGCTCTAGCTTAAGATGCTACAAAACTCAAGAATTTATGAGAACAGGTCATGTCTGACCCGTATAATTCCTTACTTTCCTAATTATACAACCAAGAAGAGATAAAAGGGATATAGTATATCCATTAAGAATTCATTCACATTCCTGAAAGCATGCACAATATAACCACTTCATACACAGTTACATCTAAATTACACAGGGTAGGAAATTACTTATCCATTACAGGTTGTTGCCAACCAACTGACCGTGGGTGTTCGTCCTTCGACCTGACCATAGGCTCAGAGGAATTCGTTCTTATCACTCTGTCCACCCCCATGCCAAGCCATGATATCACTAGGGAATTCTCACAGTTCTCAAGGGTTCTCTCTCTCTGTTTCATCTTCTGTTCGGGTCCTATTTTCTACAACTCGGAGCTTTCTCACTCGGTTGTGGCCTCAACGAGGTTTCTCAAATGCCCTTTGGCATGAAGCTCGTGGCCTTATATTCATGATTCGTTGGAGAGCTTCGCGCCTCTCCCCTGGGAGATTCCGCCACCGTCTGGTGTCTCCCCCTCTTGCTGCCTCCGTGTGTATAAATGTCACCTTCCTTCTGTCAGAAGGAAGCTTGGGTCTGCCTGGTCTATCAGGCCCTGTGGTACTTTTGGATGACTTCCTACAGCTAGACCATGCTCCCATTCATGGGGGTGGTTGGTAGTTCAACTACCGGTCCTTGCCTCATTAACTGATTTCTCTCCCCTAGTGATATCATGGCCAATATTTTCAAGGCTTCACCCGCACAGTCAGTTATTGACAACTCAAACAATAATACATTTACATTTTCCTCATGCATTAGCATGGTAATCCCTATTTTATGATTAATTACAAATTGGGGGAAACAAGGTGTTACACTACAGGTGGGATTGAGCTTAGAATCCACTGACTGGATCATGGGGTGTGTGACTTCTGCAAACTATGGTGTGCTAATCAATGGTAAGCCTACCAATTTCTTTAAAATTTCAAGGGGATTAAGGCAAGGGTGTCCCGTATCTCCCTTTCTTTTTCTTCTGGTTGTTGAAGGATTAAGAAGATCCCTAAATGAGAAAGTAAGGGATAAGAAAATAGAAGGTATACATGTGGCAAGGGGGATATACATTACAAATATGAGGTTTGTTGATGATATTATTTTGTTTGGAAATGGAAATTTTGTTGAGTGGGAGATGTTTAATGAGATTTTGGAACTATTCAGTAAAGCAACTGGTATGGCTTTCAACCCTCAGAAATTCTTGTTTCTAGAAGCTGGATGGACATCAAAGGATTTAGCTTTGTTGAAGGAGATTCTTCCCTTTGAAGTAAATTCAGCAAATGTTGGTTTTAAGTACCTTGGGTTTCTTTTAAAACTTAACTGTTATAATAGGGTTGACTGGAATTGGCTGGCGAGAAAGTTTGAAAAAAGGATTGCAAACTAGAGTCTAAGATGGTTAATCTTAGTGGGAAGGGTTACTCTTGTTAAAGAAGTACTTGAAAGTATTCCTGTATATTTCCTTTCATTGGCCAAAATTCCAAAAAGTATACTAAATATTATCAGAAGGTGGATGTTTATCTTTATGAGGATTGGAAAAAAGCTAAAAGAAGGGATACAATTGATAAGTTGGGAAAATATTGCAAAAACTAAAAAGTTGGGTGGGTGGGGTATAAAAATATCTATGCTTTTGGAAAATCCTTAGCAACAAAAATCTTATGGAGGTGTCTTATGGTACCTGGTCTTTGGCATGAGGTAATACTCAGAAAATATCTTAGGAAGAAATCAGGGGTTGAGTGGCTCAGGGAAGGAAGTAGAAAGTGGTTCGAGGTTTCTAATATTTGGAGAGCACTCACCTCGTCTTTATCTATTATAACTGTCTGGTTGGTCCGGAAGCCTAGAAATGGGAGGGATATCAAAATATGAGCTGACTCCTTGGTAGGGTCCTATACATATTTTCAATTATCAAGGAACCTTATTTTCTTACTGAAGGCTCAAGGATTATAATTTATTGCACAAGCTGGGACTTTGGATTTGGAAAGTACAAGACACACAGGGTGGGTAAAGGCAGAGGATTTAGGCTTGGAAGGAGAACTAAAAGAGGAATGGAATAACTATGTAAAGGGTTTAGTTAGTTCATGGTTTGATATGACTAATGACAAAGATTTCTTACCGTGATCCTGGGACACTAAAGGAGGCCAGGTAATTGCAAAAAAATCCTATGAAGTTCAAATGATGGAGGATGTAGTGGATGAACCTTCTTTCTATATATTGATCTCTAGAATTGGTAGTTACCCTTAAAATTTAAACGTTTTATGTGGCTACTGTTAGAATAGATAATTCTTACATGGGAAAATTTAGTCAAAAGAGGTTTTATTGGGCCTAGCATATGTGTTCTTTGTGGGAAAAGTGAGGAAATTGTGTGTCATCTTTTTGTGCATTGTAACTTTAGCAAAGATATTTGGTATACAATTCATAAGGATTTAAAAATAGAGAGTGTTTGGGAAGGAGGTCAGTTTGTTAAATGCTTTCAAAACTGGACAAGGATGAAGGACAATAAGATAGAAATTCCTTGTTTTATTTGTTGGGAAATTTGGAAACATAGGAATCTTTCTATATTTGAAGATAGGCCTCTTGATAGGAAGATATTTTGTATTATCATTATTCAGGATTTGGGAGAAACAAAAGTAGTTCATACTACTAAGGAAAGTAGGATTTACAAACCTCCATTACTAAACTGGGATTTGGCTGTGGGTTTCTTAGTGTTGGGAACTTACATAATCAAGATGAATTGTGGTAGTGGTATTAAGACCAAGGCTGAAATTTTAGAATTGTGGTGTATTTTATTTTTTGCTTGCTATTAAAGGTAACAAGGTTGCAACTAGTAGGTGATTCAAAGGTCATTATAGACTGGTTTACTAATGAAAATAATCTTACAATTGGAAATAATCTTCAGGTGATCTACTTACAGCCCTGGATGACAAAGATTAGAGAGCTTAGCAAGAGCTTTAATACAACTTAAAGCACATCATATACACAGAAGATATAACAAGGAAGTTGATCAGCTTTCAAAAGTAACACTATTACTTAAGAAGGATGGTATATACTATATAACGATTACTGAAAGACAAACAAAAAATTATGATAGATTAGAGACTGTACTACAATATCAAGTGATCTTATAGATCTTATCCTTTTTACAGTTTCTAATATAATTCTTTTCCTTATTGAGAAAAGAGACTGAGTGGTGATCAGATTCTGAAAGATCGAGCCAACGCCCATTATTTCCTTGCACCATCCCCTTATTCTTCTCAACCCACCAAGAAACAAAAACCAAATATTGATCCTTCAACCAATCCATAGACAAGGGAAATATATCGATCCACTTCATGCTTAAACGCTTCTTTTTCCCTTGCGTGTCGACCACCGCATGCATATACACTTCCATGTTGTTCGAGCGGGAGGCGTCCCCGGGATTCTTCAGGTACGGTGGCTTAATGGTATCAACTCATACCTTGACACTAACATCTATTTAGCCTAGGAATGGATGCAACGATATTTATTAGTGACACGCAAGAATCCGAGGTCGGGGAGCTTGTTAACCACTTTCTTGAATGCATTGTTTCCCACATGGCGGCTGGAAAAGACAATGGAGGTCACAAAAATCAGTAGGGTTCTGTCAGATGGTTTATTGAGGTTGTTGATGATGATGTTGAAGGCGCATAGTGTATAAAGGGTGGCGCTGAGGCTGTGGCTGGTGGTGGTGATGTTGATTTCCTCCTCGTCCATGTATTTTTCCAGGAGTCGCTTCAACTCTCGCAGGACTTGTTCTCTGGCACTGCTTTTGTTGAAGGGAGAGTGGAAGTCTTCAGAGGTGTAGATATTGAACCAGCTTCTTTGCATTCTTGTATAGTATCTGACCACCTTGTCGGTCTCTTGGTCTAGCCCGGTTTTCTCGGGGAGGCGAGTGGAGAGAGAGGCCTGGCCAGGGTCGAAGTTGTTAACCCACGCGAGACTCTGGAGGGTTCCTCTCCATGCGATCGTGATGTCGCACCGCTCGTATTGGGTTTTCCCGATGTCGGTCACGTGGGAAAAGTAGCCCATCCAATTGAAATCACGACTCCATGCCTCACGGGAGAGGGATGTCATAATAACGTCTTCTGGTAGATCTATGGTGGAGGTGGCGTAGATGAATTTAGAGAGGTTGTATGCCCACTCTATAAACCACTTTGTTAAGCCGAGGTCGTCGAATAAATGAGGGCCGCCATATCCTGCGTATTTGGAGCGGTGGTCGTTGATGAACCTATCATAGGTTTCCTGAGAATGGCCTCCGTAAATGAGAATTCTTTTACGAACATCGGAGTTGAGAGGGTCTGTTACTCCCTGCCACTTGTAGCTCCCCTATAGTAATCTCCATCTCTCAGTGATGCTTCCCTCTGTCATGATCGTCTCGACGATTTTAGAGTGTTTCATGTATCAAACACCAGTGGATTTAATAAATTAAATATGGTTATGATCCATTTAAGAGAAACTACGACCAGCCATTTGGGATAATATTTGAAGGCTACAGTAGATGCCCAGGATATCTTGAACAAAATACTTAGATGTGGCCTCAGGCCAACTGTCAAACGAAGGAGAAGGTACATCTGTGGTATTGGTGAGAGTAAATATCTAAAGCTAATACATGAAACCTAAGAAGGATGATGTGAGAAATATATTCCCTTCTCCACTCCCAAATTTCAAGAAAGATATAATTTCGTAATGTCAATCTCAAGTTAAATTAAATATTAATTTAATTTATTACATATTTAAGAAGAAACCGCATACACTAGATATTTCTTTTTACAATAAATTTGCATGCACATATTTATTTGGATAATAAAAACAACATGTGCATCTCATCATTGTTGTATGAAGGTACTTTTTCCAAAAAGGAATGTAGTTTTGGATATGTGATGATTAAGATTAATTTATGAGCAATCTTATTAATTTTTAAGCTAAAGTATTTATTAGTCCCTCGCTTGCCAACAGCTCTAGCTTTCACACTAGTTAGTCCATTTTTTCAAACTATAGTTTTCTTATTAATTAGTCCATTTTTTCAATTTTTTCAAACTATTTCCATAGTTTTGTGTCTATTTCTTTAAACTATTTTCAAAGTTTTGTGAATAATGATATTAAATTTATTTTTTAGAGCAAGTCCACATAGTGTAAGCGAC
>JZKD02S0339864.1:214722-241936 GCA_000966675.3 Picea glauca | reverse complement strand
AGGACTCAGCGATACAAGTGAGTCCAATCTTAAAGGTAGAATGGCGAGGGGGTTCTGGAATGAAACCCTAGCCATAGATCTGGGCACGACGATTCTGGCCGTCTAGATCTACCCACAGCTTAACGACAAAGCACTAGATCCCTTTCTTTAGTCCCTATATCGATAGGACCACATACGCGCCTAAATGCAAGCGCCTTTCACAACTCGGGACCTCGCGAGTCATGAGTCGAAGACCCTCGAATTTTCTTCACCAATCGTCGATACCTGAGATTTCGATATGGTATAGCCCCTCCTTATTAGCGCTCTCCACGCGTGACCACCGGCAAGGGCTAACTACTAGCCTTGCTCGCAACTTGCAAGTTCGCGAGTTGAAAGGATGAACCTTTGGGTCCTTCCTTTGCAACACCCTGAGACGCAAAAGTCAGAGAAGGTTTGACTCCTTCAGGGCTTCTCGGAACTCGCAACTTCACGACTTGAGTTGTTGGGCCTTTGTGCTCCTTTCTTATGAGAACCTAAAGTACGAGAAGTTAATAGGATGTTGACTCCCATTTCAAAAAACACGTGTCCACCACCTGTCAGCACTTCTCCCTCTCTCTGGGCATCTTATCGTCACACCACCTATCAACCACGTGGGTCCCACCAAGTGGACGTGCCATGTGTTGCACAAGCTCTCGCAACTCGGAAGATTGTGACTTCTACAGTCGAAACTGATTCCCCTCAACCTCTGAGACCCCGATATGCAATATGGCGAGGAGGTCTTGACTCAATGGTTGCTCCTACTTCTTGCTATTTAGGACTTTGCGACCCCAAGGCTTCGGTCTTCCACCTTCAAACTCATGAACCCCTGATACGCGATGTATCGAGACGTTAGATCCCATGGCTGTCCTTCCTCTTTGATCAACGGCCTAGATCACATCACGATCTTGTGACTCGAGACTTCGTGACTCCAAGAGCCTGGTCTTCCACCTCCAAACTCACGAATCCCTGATACGCGATGTATCGAGACGTTAGATCCCATGACTGCCCTTCCACTTTGATCAACAACCCAGATCACATCGTGATCTCGTGACTCGGGACTTCGTGACTCCAAGAGTCTGGTCTTCCACCTCCAAACTCATGAATCCCTGATACACAATGTATCAAGACGTCAGATCCCACGACTGTCCTTCCTCTTTGATCAACAGCCCAGATCACATCGTGATCTCGCGAATCAATACTTCATGACTCCAAGAGCCTGGTCTTCCACCTCCAAACTCACGAATCCCCGATACGCGAAATGTTCAGATCTCTGCAACCTTTCCTCCAACATGGACGGTCCCGATGTCTTTGGTACTTTCAGTACGTAGTCAAGTTCAATATCCCACCTAAGGAAAGGTTAAGATCAACAACTTATAGATCTCCGATGGGTCCCTGGGATCTACGGTCCAGGATCCCATCGCTATTTGCGAAGGTTGAAAGGGTGAGGTGTTAACGCCTACGCTCCTTCGGGCAATTATCCCTGATCTTAATCGAATCTCTAGTAAGGTTCAGTACGGTTACAAGGTTTATGGGGTAATTCTCGAAAAAGAGTACTCTCAAGGGGCCTTCCCAGAATATTACGAGAAACTAAGCAAATAAGAAGATTCTCGGTGGAGCGAAATCATGTCCCAAACTTAATCATTTGTGCAAAAAAAAACTATGGCATGTAAGTATATACAGACATCCATTCTATCAAATCAAACGTTAGGTAAACACTTCTATTCAAAACTATTTACAAGCACATAAAACTGAACATGCGATTATGGCATTAACTTCAAATAACACTTATCAGAAATAACACTAGAGGTGATGCAACTGCTGAGAGGGCTGCTCATTTCCACCCAACCGTAGGCTCAACGATTCCGATAGGATTTACCACTAGCCATGCCCAAGCTGAGACCACGATGCTGCTAGACTGCGTCTCTATTTTCCAGGGACCAAGAATGAGGGTTACTCTCCCCCTTCTCTGCTATCACTCACTCTGTATTTTACAGAGTTCTCTTCCTCCCCTCACGTCTGCCCCCCTCCACGCTTCTTCCTCAAGAATTTCCCTCTTGCGAGGTTGTGTGTGGCGCAATTTCCCTCGCCGTGGTCAGGCCCGAGGCTCCTACGGATGGGCGGTTCACTTCCCCCATCCCTCATTAATTCCCGAGGAGCCATCTACCTACCAACCTACGAGTAATTTATTTTAGGTTAGTGATCCGCTCTTGGTTCTTTGGGCCAGTGAAGTCCAAATACAGTATTGGTTTCGGTGGAAGTTAACGCCACCTTTCCAAGTGCCTTCCACCACCTTTCTCCAGCCATCGTGGTCTCTTTTTCAGCACATCTCCTCTTAGAAGTCCTACAATATATATATACATATTCATAATATTATTCACGTTCATTGATGTTTTTCACAAGGTCCATTCACATCACACATTCACATTTTTGAGTTTGCCACAGTTCTTGGCCAGTATAATTATTTTTACAAACTTGGGGGAAACAGGGTGTTACAATTCCCTCCCCCTTAAAGGAACATCATCCTCGATGTTCTTATCTATCAACATGACATGCATGTACATAAGTAAACAAAATCAGGTATGCCTGTCTCATGGCATCCTCCATTTCCCATGTAGCCTCATCTGGGCCAAAATGTTTCCACTGCACCTTGACTTGTGCAATGGTTTGGTTTCAGAGCGGGGTTTCCTTTTTGTCCAGTATGCATTGGGGTTCTAGTAGAAATTATCCCTCTAGTTCCACCTGAATCACAAACCAATCAATTATATGGTTAGCATCATGTACATATTTCTTCAATAATGAGACATGGAAAACATTATGTTCTTTGACTGTGGGAGGAAGTGCTAGCCTATAGGCTACAGGTCCCACTCTATATATAACCTCAAAGGGTCCACAATACCGAGGTGCCAACTTGGTTCAAGCTCCCATTTTCAGGGAACTCTTCCTGGGCCTAACTCTGAGATATACATGGTCTCCCGCCTTGAACTCTCTTAGAGTTCTCTTTTGGTCAGCATAAATTTTCTGTCGGTTCTGAGCAACTTTCAGGTTTTGTTTTATCTGAGTCACCTACTGTTCCATTTCTTTCAACATGTCGGGTCCAAAAGAAATCATGTTTACAGGATTACTCCAGCTGACAAGAGTGTTGCACGATCTACCATAGAGGACTTCAAAGGGACTCATCTTTAAGGATGCTTGGTAGCCGTTATTGTAGGCGAATTCTACCAGTGGCAGGTAGTCTTCCCATTTCTTGGGTTGATGCATTACATGCATTCTTAACATGTCTTATAATATTTGATTCACTCCTTATGTCTATCCGTCGGTTTGAGAGTGATAGGCGGTGCTAAACAACAACTTGGTCTCTAAACCATCCATCAGTGATTTCCAAAAGTTTGAAGTAAATTTCGTGTCTCCGTTAAACACATTCTCTTTCGGCATACCATGTAGTCTGAATATCTCTTTCATGAATACCTAGGCGATATCGATTGCCTTATAGGTCGACTTGACGAGGATGAAGTGAGTAGACTTTCTCAATTTATCCACCACCACCATAATGGCGTCATTCTATTTGGTTGAGGTTGGTAATCCAGTGATGAAATCCATGGAGATGGTTTCCCATTTCCATTCTCGGATTGGTAAAGGTTGCAATAATCCTGCTAGGTGTTGATGTTCTACTTTAACCTGTTGGCACTCTATGCATTTGGCTAGGTACTTGGCTATGTCTTTCTTCAATCCAGGCCAATAAAATTGTTTCCTGGTGGCAGTGATCATTTTCTGGTATCCTGGATGACCAGAATAAGGTCGTTTATGTAGTTCATCCAGTATGAACCTCTTCAAGTCGTCATAGTTTGGAATATAAAATATGCTTCTATAAGTGAGAAGACCTCCTTCAGTCATCTGGTAGCCTTCATATTTTACTCCAGCGATTTCCTGTTGTAGGTACATGGTCACGGTCTAGACGAAGGGATCTGTTTCTTATGCATTTCTGATTCTTTCCTTGACATCTGTCTCATAGGTGCTCACTGCTGCTAGGTGAATTGTTTTCATACTTCTGCTAAGGGCATTGACCACCCTATTTTTCTTTCCTTTAATGTGTTTGATTTCGAAATCAAACGCGCTAAGCAGAGCCATCCACCTAGCTTGTCTAGCATTGATCTTCAGTTCATCAAACAGGTATCACAATCCATAGTGATCTATCATAAGTATAAATTTTCTTCCTAGGAGGTAATGCCTCCACATTTTCAAGGCATGCATTATGGCAGCCATCTCTAGATCATGGGTCACATAGTTGACTTCATGCTCGTTCAATTTTTGGGATTCATAGTAGATCACACTTCCTTTCTGCATAAGGACTCCTCCGAGCCCTTCCTTACAGGTATCTGTTCACATGAGGAAGTCAGCTTCTAGATCGACAATCATTAGCATGGGCGCATCAATTAGTAGATGTTTCAGGGTTTAAAATCTTTCTTCACATTTCTGTGTCCATAGGAATCTTGTCCCCTTCTTCTAGAGGGCAGTGATTGGACAACCAATCTTGGAGAATCCTTTTATAAATCTCCTATAGTATCCTGCTAATCCCATAAAGGATCTAATGTCCGAAACATCCTTTGGGGTAGGCCATTCCATGATAGACCTGATTTTGTCAGGGTCTACCTCTACTCCTTCTTTAGAGAGAACATGGCCTAAGTAATGTATTTGCTTCTGGAAGAATTCACATTTGCTGAATTTGGCATAGAGCTGATGTTCTCTTAGCACTTGCAGCACAAGTCTAAGATGCTCTTCATGCTCTTTTCTTTTCTTGGAGTAAATTAATATATCGTCAATAAAAACAAGTACAAATTTGTCTAGGAATTTGCTGAGTACATTGTTCATCAGGTACATAAAAGTGGCAGGGGCATTGGTCAACCCAAATGGCACCACCACAAACTCATAATGACCATACCTCATTCGAAAGGAATTTTTATGGATGTCTTCACCCTTGATTCGGACTTGATGGTATCTCGACCTCAAATCAGTCTTTGAGAAAATAGACGCACGCCCCAATTGATCGAACAAATTGTCGATCCTGGGTAAGGGGTACTTGTTCTTTATGGTTACCTTATTGAGCTATCTATAATCTATACACAGTCTAAGAGTACTGTCCTTCTTTTTCACAAACAGGACTGGTGCTCCCCATGGAGACACACTGGGCTGAATATAGCCCTTATCCATCATTTCTTTTAATTGCAACTTGAGTTCAACTAACTCAGGTGTGCTCATCCGGTAGGGTGTCCCAGACACTGTCACCTCTCCTGGTGAAATTTCTATCGAGAAGTCTATGTCCCTTTTCGGGGGTAGACCCGGTACCTCTTCTGGAAATACATCTTTGTATTCTCTCAGGATAGGGTGATCATCAGGGCTTGGTTTCTCATCTTCGATTGTTTTCAACACCTATATTTCATATAAGGGACATCCCTTTTGGCAATACTTCCTCATTTGCAGAGGTGATATTTGTCTCACTGAGACAGGTTTTCGGATCCCTTGAAGGGTTATCTTTTTCCCTTCTTTACTTACAGATTCTAAGGTTTTATGGTAACAATCCAATCTGGCTTTATGGGCAGCTAGCCAGTCCATACCAATCAACAGATCATACGATCCCAGGAGTAATAAGTTAAGGGTTGTTTGGGTCGGAAATCTACCCAACATCAATTGGCAGGCTGGTATAACCTCTACTACACTTCTTCTAGTGCCAGTGGCTAACTGTACCAACCATGGTTTGGTATGTTTTGTGGATGTAGTTTACACTTATCAACAGCTTTAGGGGCTATATAACTCAAATTTGAACTAGGGTCAATTAAAATAGACACTAGATGGTTGGAAATCATACCTTCTATTTCCACTACTAAAGCTTGGTGGTCGGCTTGGTTATTATCCAAGGCTGCATAAATTTGTGGCACACTCCTAGCCACATCATTGACGGAAGTAGCTTCCTGTATGTTATAAATTCTCCGACTATTCTATTGTCAGTGTGGACAGTCTCTCAGGAGATGTTCTTCTCCGCAACCCCATCATTTCACAGGTTATCAGGTTCACTGTTATTGGTCCAGAAGTTTTGTTTTCTGCTCAAGGAGGGAAAATTCTGCTGGTGCATACTCCGAGTAGGAAAGTTCATTCTTGGGTTCTTCTTGTAGTTCTTAAATCCTAGGGATTTAATTCCCCTTTTCTGAAATCTTGAAATATTCTTTTGTTTCCATCCTTTGCGAGGTTCTACTCGATGCCCAAACTGTTCATGACAATAGGTTTCCTTTCAAATAGTGTCTTCTACAGTCTTTGGCTCATCAAATTCAATTCTATTATGATAGTCCTTAGGTAGTCCACTGATGAAGTGTTGCACCTTTGCCTTTTCCGCCTTGATATAGGGTATATACCTCAACAAATCGAGAAATTTGTTGACATATTCTTCTAAAGTAAGTTGTCCCAGTTTGAGTTCATAAAACTCTTTAGTCTTTTCGTCGAAATATTTTTCTGACAGATACTTCTTCCAGAAATATTTCTCAAACTGTTCCCAAGACAGGTCCTCTTTGTGAACCCCTTTCATATTCTTAAGGTCTTCCCACCAAATGGAATCCTTTCCGTTCAATTTGAAGGTGGCCACTCGGGCCTTCATATTTTCTGAAAATTCATGGACTCTGAAATACTTCTTTAGTACAAGAAGCCAAGCCTTTGCTTCCTCTCCCTTCTATATTTCACCGTCAAAGGAGGGTGGTTTGGCCTTTCTGAATTGTTCGAATTTTCGACCTTTGGAAGACTTTTGCTTCTTCTATTTTCTTCTGGGATAGGAACTGGTTCTGCTTCTAGAAGAGCCCTCTGAATCGCTAGCTTCCTTCTCAGAGGAATTATCTGACGCTTGTCCTTTACCTCTGGCATGGACCTTTTCCGAGGTGCTCCTCTCAGTGTGGCCACTGATACAACCATGTTTCTAAGTTTCAAGTTCATGCTACATTTGTCTTTGTAGATTGGATAAACTCTACAGTAAAACTGCGTTAATTTTTGTTTGCTTTTCTTGTTCTTTCATCATCCTTTCATTGTCAGCCTTACAGCTTTGTAATTCAACCATGAGACTCCTCACAGTCTCGACTAGATCTGGAGGGGTCCCTGTTACCCTCCTTTCATCAGACTCTTCGTCTTTATTGTGGGAGCCTTTTCCCACTTCTTGGTGAGTCACCATACTATGCATTGATAATTTCCTGTGGTTGATCTTCCGCTTGTGTACAAAAGGAAAAACGTTGGTTGTTAGTCAATATTTATATTTATTTATAACCAATACATAATTCATATTTTCACATGTACACACACACAATAGGGATTTTTCATTCTTAACTTCATCTTTTTATTAGGAAGGTTAGACAAGGGATTACTCTTTTTAAGAGTGTTCCGAACGGAGCTTCTGCACAACTCGTTCATGACCCCAAGCAGGCCAAGTGTTGTAACCATGCTCTGATACCAATTTGTAACACACCCACTACGACATAATAAAATTTTCTCTTTTCCTCAAGGGACAGAATCCCCGAAGTCCTACGAGGGCCTAGCGTAGGATAGTTCTTCCCTATTCACCTCCCTATGATCGTGGGTTATGATCACAGGCCAAACAAACCAGACACCTTTTCGTGTTTCGTGACTCAGTGATACAAGTGAGTCCAATCTTAAAGGTAGAATGGTGAGGGGGCTCCAGAATGAAAACTTGGCCATAGATCTGGGTGCGCAGATTCTGGCTGTCCATATCTACTTGCCGCTTAACGACAAAGCACTAGCTCCCTTTCTTTAGTCCCTATCTCGATAGGACCACATACGTGCCTAAATGCAAGCACCTTTCACAACTTGTGAGTCATGAGTCAAAGATCCTCGAATTTTCTTCACCAATCATTGATACCCGAGATTCTGATATGGTATGGCCCCTCCTTATTAGCACTCTCCATGCATGACCACTGGCTAGTGCTAACTACTAGCCTTGCTCGCAACTTGCAAGTTTGTGAGTTGAAAGGTTGAACCTCTTGGCCCTTCTTTTACAACACCCCGAGACGCGAAAGTCAGAGAAGGTTTGACTCCTTTCGGGCTTCTCGGAACTCGCAACTTCGCGACTTAAGTTGTTGGGCCTTTGTGCTCCTTTCTTACAAGAACCTGAAGTACGAGAAGTCAACAGGATGTTGACTCCCATTTCAAATGACACGTTTCCACCACCTATCACCACTTCTCCCTCTCTTTGGGAATCTTATCATCACACCTCTTGTCAACCACGTGGGTCCCACCAAGCGGACGTGCCATGTGTTGCACAAGCTCTCGCAACTCACAAGATCGTGACTTCTACAGTCAAAACTGATTCCCTTCAACCTTCGAGACCTCGATATGCGATATGGTGAGGAGGTCCTGACTTAATGGTTTCTCCTACTTCTAGCTATGCAGGAATTTGTGACTCCAAGGGTTCGGTCTTCCACCTCCAAATTCACAAACCCCTGATACGCAATGTATCAAGATGTCAGATCCCACGACTGTCCTTCCTCTTTTATCAATGGCCCAGATCACATCGTGATCTCGCGACTCAGGACTTCGTGACTCGAAGAGCCTGGTATTCCACCTCCAAACTCACGAATCCCCGATACACAATGTATTGAGACATCGGATCCCATGACTATCCTTCCTCTTTGATCAATGGCCTAGATCACATTGCGATCTCGGGACTCGAGACTTCGTGACTCCAAGAGCCTCGTCTTCCACCTCCAAAATCAAGAACCCCGATACATGATGCATCGAGATATCAGATCCCACAACTGTCCTTCCTCTTTGATCAATGGCCCAGATCACATCGCGATCTCGCGACTCAGGACTTTGTGACTCCAAGAGCCTAGTATTCCACCTCCAAACTCATGAATCCTCGATACGCGAAATGGTCAGATCTCTACCACCTTTCCTCCAACATGGATGGTCCCGATGTCTTCGGGACTTTCAGGACATAGTTGAGTTCACTCTCCTACCTAAGTAAAGGTTAAGATCGATGGCTTATAGAGCTCCGATGGGTCCCTGGGATCTACGGTCCAAGATCCCATTGCTATTTGCAAAGGTTGAAAGGGCAAGGTGTTAACGCCTACACTCCTTCTCTAGATCCGTCGGTGTTGACAGGCTTGGGGTATTCCTGAAAGGATTCCTACTGTCATTTACCCAATGATAGGGTATTTTCTTTCTATATTTGAACTTGCTATCCCTTCTGAGCTTGAATCACGAAGTTCAAACTCTCGGAGCTTCAGGCTCCCATGACCCCGAGACCTTAGAAAGCTACTATTTCTTGAATAAGGGTTCCAGACCCAGATTGCATGAACCCTTAGATGGTTCTCGGGCAATTATCCCTGATCTTAATTGAGTCTCTGGTAAGGTTCAGTACGGTTACAAGTTTTATGGGGTAATTCTCGAAAAAGAGTACTCTCAAGGGGTCATCCCATAATATTACGAGAAACTAAGCAAATAAGGCGATTCTCGATGGAGCGAACTCATGTCCCAAACTTAATCATTTGTGCAGAAAACAACTATGGCATGTAAGAATATACAGGCATCCATTCTATCAAATCAAATGTTAGGTAAACACTTCTATTCAAAACTATTTACAAGCACATAAAATTGAACATGCGATTATGGCATTAACTTCAAATAACACTTATCAGAAATAACACCAGAGGTGATGCAACTGCTGAGAGGGGTTATCGTTTCCTCCCAACCATAGGCTCAACGATTTTGATAGGATTGACCACTAGCCACCCCCGAGATGAGACCACGATGCTGCCAGACTGTGTCTCTATTTGCCAGTGACCGAGAACGAGGGTTACTCTCCCCCTTCTCTGCTATCACTCACTCTGTATTTTCTAGAGTTCTCTTCCTCCCCTCGCGTCTACCCCCCTCCGTGCTTCTTCCTCACGCATTTCCCTCTTGTGAGGTTATGTGTGGCGCAATTTCCCTTGCGGTGGTCAGGCTCGAGGCTCCTACAGATGGGCGGTTCACTTCCCCCATCCCTCATTAATTCCTTAGGAGCCATCTACCTACCAACCTGCGAGTAATTTATTTTAGGCCAGCGAGCCACTCTTGGTTCTCCGGGATAGTGAAGTCCAAATATGGTATTCGTTTCGGTGGAAGTTAATGCCACCTTTCCAGGTGCCTTCCACCGCCTTTCTCCAGCCATCGTGGTCTCTTTTTCAGCACATCCCCTCTCAGCAGTCTTGCAATATATATATACATATTCATAATATTATTCATATTCATCGACCTATTTCAAAAGGTCCATTCACATCACACATTCACATTTTTGAGTTTGCCACAGTTCTTGGCCAGTATAGTTATTTTTACAAACTTGGGGGAAACAAGGTGTTACATGTGCCCGAAGATTTGACTATTTCTCCCTTGTTACGTTGACAGACCTCACATTCAACGACAAAATTACGGATGTCCTGTTTCATACCATCCCGAAAAAAGAATGTTTGACCCTATCATATGTTTTGGTGAACCATGAGTGCCCCACTTTGGGTGTAGCATGAAGCTCAGAAAGTACTATGGATTTAAGCTTTGATTGTTTACTTAAATACAAACGGCCTGTGTATTGAAGCTCATATTGGAGCCAAGAGCACCTTGGGGAAGTCGGAGCCTTGGTCTACAATTGTTGGATCAGATGCAAACTTTTGGGATCTTGAAGCCATTCCTGATGCACAGCTTGGAGCCAATTGGGTACAATGAAGGAAAGAGAAAAAAGGGATCCTTCTTCTTCATATTTTCAGGACAGTGCATTCGCCACTACATTGTCTTTTCCCTTCTTGTAAATGATCTCATAATCATAAACAAAGAGCTTAGTCACCCATTTTTGTTGCTCCTGGGAGGAAATGTGTTGTTCCATAAAGTACTTGAGGCTTTGATGGTCGGTCTTAATTTGGAAGCATTGCCCCAAGAGATAAGGGCACCACAGATCAACAACATGAAGAATAGACAACATTTCCTTTTCATAAATGGGTTTGCCTAGATTCCTTTCAGACAACTACTTGCTAGTGAAGGCCAAAGGTCGACCCTCTTGCATAACGACTACACCGATTCCTTTCCCTGAGGCATCACATTCCAACACAAAGGTCTTTGTGAAATTAAGAAGGGCCAAAACCGGAGTGGTGTACATGGTCGTCTTCAAGGTTTGAAAAGCTTGAGAAGCGGCTGGAGTCCAAGTGAAAGAGTTCTTTTTGAGGAGATCAGTGAGAGGTGTTGCAATCTTTCCATAGTTCTTAACAAACTTGCGATAATAACCTTTTAAGCCCAGAAATCCATGCAAGCTTTTGAGAGTCTTTGGGTGTGGCCAGTCTTGCATAGCTTCAATCTTTTTCGGATCCACCCTGATGCCATCCTTACCAACCAGATGACCCAAGTATTCTACTTCTGAGGAACCAAAAGCACATTTAGACTGTTTCAAGAAAATTTTGTGTTGAGAGAGGAGATGGAGAACATGATCTACATGAGTAAGATGGTATGTCCATTTTTTTCTATAGGTGAGGATATCACCAAAGAAAACTAAGACAAAATGACGGAGAAAGGGATGGAAGACATGATTCATGAGGCTTTGGAAGGTGGAGGGGGCATTACACAAGCCAAAGGGCATGACCGAAAACTCATAGTGGCCCTCATGAGTGAGAAAGGTCATATTGGGAATGTCTGCCTCTCTCATACGTATCTGGTGATAGCTTGGGCAAAGATCAAGTTTAGTAAAAAATTGGGCGCCACTCAATTCATCTAAGAGGTCATCAATGACATGAATGGGAAATTTGTCTTTAATGGTCAGTTTGTTGAGGGCATGGAAGTCATGACACATTCTCCAGAAACCTTCTTTCTTTAGGACCATGACTATAGGAGAAGAGTAAGGGCTCGTACTAGGGTGTATAACACCTTCATTAAGGAGTTCTTGGACCATTTTCCCAATTTCATTTTTTTTGTGAAAAGGGGTGGCGATATGGAAGGATATTGGGAGGAAGGTTTCCAGGTACAAGGGGAATGGAATGATCATGAACACTGCAGGAAGGAGGGAATCCTTGGGAAGTGGAAAATACCATTTGATGTTTAGAAAGGAGAGCTTGGAGGTCATGCGGCACTGGGGGTGTCTCTGTTGCTTGTATGGCATGGAGTTGGGAAATGACACCAGAATGACCTTTTTTGAGCTGCTTTTCCATGCGATGGGAACTACTGACCTTAGGTGAACCAACAATGATGCCTTAGAATTTATATTGGTGGCCTTCCTAGTTGAATTGCATGGTTAATGCCTTAAAATCCATGAGAATGGGACCCAAAGTTCTTAGCCAGTCTGCACCCAACACAATGTCACAACCACCCATGTCGATAGCAAACATATGGTATTTTAGGTGGTAGTCACTGATTTGGAGATGCAAATTTTCACAGCGCCCTCCACATTTCATGGAACCACCATTGGCGATCATGATTTGGAAATTGTTGACAGCATGGATGTAACAATGATTTTCTTGGGCAATGCGGCGATGAATAAAATTATGGGTGCTTCCACTATCAACCAGAATGATGATTTTCTGATGCTTGATGTAACCGATTAACTTGAGGGTTTGGGGAGTAGAAGAGCCAGTGAGAGCATTGATCTAGATGGGTATCGATGGCCGCCCACTTTTCCATCTGGCTCAAAAAAGTTTTCTAGCATTTCTGGTAATTTACTATTTTTAACAGTTTTTTCATGTCTTGAACTTCCGGGGCCATTTTGAGGCCCTAAATGATGTTTTTTTGGGTATGTTTCTCTTGCAAAATAGAACCTATGATGCTATTTTGTCTCGAGCATTGTAGGCCTCGAATAGATCTTTCCAACGAGCTATCGTGCGCCCCAAACAAAGATCGTATGCAATAGTTATGACTCTGGGAAGTTGATGGACTAACTTACCCAAACAGGGCCCACTTGAGTTTTGGCGTTTCATCTTCTAGGGTTAGGTTTTTGGTTTCTACCTTCCTTCTTTTAATAAATAAGGCCCTTCGGCCTCCTTTTGTAATCATCTTGGTCACGAATGAGCGTTGTCGCCACATCTCTTATCAGGGATATGCTACCACCATTCTAGCTATGTATTGTTCAACAATTTTACAGTTTCTCTATTTCATTAATTAATAGAAGTGTGTGTGTTTACTGTATCACTGTGTTCTCTGCAATACTATTGTGGATACTCTGTTATTTGCTTCTTACATTTCGATCCCGCATGAATCCAGATCAGTGGTATCAGAGTAGACTTCTCTTTTGTCATTTTTTTGTGCATGTCACTAACGAGGTCAGGATATAAGGAGTTGGGTCTCGAATTAGTTCATCTCGAGAGAGAAACCCCTCTCCAGTGCAAACAACCACCCATGGTGGAGGAAAAATGAGATGATGGAGCAGGAGATCCTATCAAGATGTTGCTTGAGGAGGCTCTCGCGCGACAACGGAACGAGATGATGGACAATTTTGCACAAATTCTTCGATGGTTGTCGACCGCACGAAAGG
The DNA here is from genome assembly GCA_000966675.3 of Picea glauca. Taxonomy (NCBI): domain Eukaryota; kingdom Viridiplantae; phylum Streptophyta; class Pinopsida; order Pinales; family Pinaceae; genus Picea; species Picea glauca. Next base: position 228,393 of record JZKD02S0339864.1, on the reverse strand, counting down.
AACCTCGACCAACAATCAGTTTGGAGGACTGACCCCTTTCAAGGTACAAGTTAATTTTTATATTCCCTTATTTGAAGGTCAAATAAATGCAGATGCTCTAGAAAAATGGTTGAATCAGCTCGAGGGTTACTTCTCGGTCCATAACGTTTCCAACAGAGACCCTCTGTGAACAGAAAGAGGAAAAAGAGGGTAATGAACCCACTCTGTTTGGGACAGAACCCACATGGCCATCCTTCGTTGATGCCCTCAAGGAGCAATACTTCCCTATGGGGAACTATGATGACCAATACACAAAATGGGCAACTCTGCGACAAGAAAGGGAACAAGTAGTGACCGAGTACATGAACAACTTCCATACCCTCTGCATGAAGCTTGGCATCAAAGACTTTGAGCGACACCTGGTTCTGAAATATTGTAGTGGCCTACATCGGTGCATCCATATTGAGATGGAATTCCTGGACATCTTGTCGTTGGGTGCCGCGTATCGGTATGCTGTGAAAATCAAGCAAAAATTTAAGCAAAAGAACAAGCGGGAGTTCGGTTCGACAAACCAGAAGCAGGGTAAGGGAAACCCTAGTTCGTAGAACAAAGTACATAGAAAAGATATCCAACCCTCGGACAACTAGCCTAAGCCATAGGCATGGATGATTTTAGGGGCTAAATTTCACTCATGGGATAATTTTCCATGCTTTTCCCAAAAACGAGATTCGCTATTTTAAAAATGATTCGCCCAAATTCTATAGGATAAAATTATTTTACCTTAAAAATCGCCAAAATTTTATAAAAACTATATAAAATCCTTAGAAATTTGAATATTTTTACAAAAATATCGCCAAACATTTTTAGTTGGCATATGAAGGATTAGTAAGATTCGCCAAGGTCTCTACATTTTAAAATAATTTTCCATCCTTAAAATCATCCCTAGCCACAGGTGAAGAAGGGTAACTAGAAGACAAAGAAAGACACTAGAAAATGGTGTGAGCTCCATAAGAGTCCCATGCACAACACTGATGAGTGTCGTGCGAAACAATCACTGCTTACCGAGATGAAAGCGCCCGAGTCAGATCCAGGATATGAATCATAATCAAAGATAGATCATGGAAGGAATATCATTGAAGTAGGACCCAATGTCACCATTGCCACCATAAAGATCCAGCCCGACGATCCAAAGGAGATAGAAGAAGGGGAGCACCTCTTCCGCTCGCAGATGTGGGTACAAGGGAAGCCATTGCATTTCATTTTTGACAGTGGAAGCTAGAAGAACTGATTTTAGTAGAGGTCGTCAAGCAACTAAACTTGCCAACATTGCCGCATCTGCAACCATAGAACATTGGGTGGCTCACTCTAGGGCAAGACATCTACGTTAGCCAGCAATGTCGCCTACCGTACGACATCAAACCCTTCAAAGATGAGGTAATGTGGGACGTTTCTCCACTTGAAGTTTTTGATGTTATTTTAGGAAAACCATATATGTGGAAACGCCATGTTGTGTATGAGTCTAGGCCTCGTAGTGTCATTGTTACTTTGAGAAAAAAATGCTACCAGATACCAGAGGTAGTTCCCACTACCACAGTCTCTCTCATCACAGCTAAGTAGTGCAAGAAGGTGATTTCCCAGACCGACAAATTCATCCTCCTGATGATTCGTCCAGAAAGGAAATGAAAGACCACAGCCACATCTACCGCCTCTACACAGGGTCACTCTGCACAAGACAGACAAGTAGAGAAGATCATGGAATCATACCAGGACATCTTCACTTCCCTTGCCGGAGTGCCGCTCCATTGTCAGGTCAAGCATTCCATTGACTTGATACCCGGGGATCCTGTGCTGAATGGGCCAGTTTACAGACGTTCCCTCATGGAAAACGAAGAGATCAAGCGCCAGATCGAGGAATTACTCCAAAAGGGGCATATTCAACCAAGATCCTCACCTTGCGGGAGCCCGATTGTGCTAGTACAGAAAAAGGACGGGACTTGGTGACTCTGTATTGATTACAGAGCTTTAAAAAAAATCACAGTCTAGAATCGGTATCCTATCCCCCAGATCGATGATCTCCTTGATCAACTAAAGGGTGTCAAGTATTTTATCAAGATTGATCTAAAGTTTGGTTATCACCATGTCCCAATTGAGGCGACTGATGTCTGGAAGACTACCTTCAAGTCTCGGGAATGCCTTTTTGAGTGGTTGGTCATGCCTTTTGGCTTAACTAACGCTCCGGCAACCTTCATGAGGATGATGGATGATATACTATGACCATTCACCAATTATTTTGTGGTTGTCTATCTCGATGATATCCTCATCTTCAGCAGAATGTGGGAAGACCACTTACAACATATTGAGGAAGTCCTTCTCACCCTGCGACAACACAAGTTATATGCCAATCTCGAAAAATGCTCATTTGGGATGAAGAAAATTCAGTATTTGGGATATATTGCAAATGAACAAGGTGTGCATGTGGATCCAGCCAAGATCCAAGTCATTCGCGACTAGCCGACCCCAAGGACCATTACAGAGCTTCTCAGCTTCCTAGGGTTGGCCAAATTTTATCGCAAGTTCGTGTTGGGGTTCTCTAACATTGCTTGGGCCCTTAGCAACGTGACCAAAGGTAGGGCTAAAGCCAAATTCTTTTGGTCCCCTACTCAGAAACAAGCATTTGAGGAACTTAAGCAGTGCTTATGTTTAGCGCCCGTCCTTACTCTTCCAGATCTGCAACAACCTTTTGAAATTGAGATAGATGCTTCAGATTATGCTGTTGGCATAGTCCTCACTCAGCATGGCCATCTAGTGGCATATCACAGTGAGACACTTTCAGATACAGTTCGAAAGTACCCCAACTATGACAAGGAAATGTACTCCATTGTCCAAGCTTGCCGACGATGGAAGCATTACGTCTTAGGAAAAGAGACGGTTATTCACACTGACCACAAGCCCTTGCAGTTTGTGCAAACACAAGGGAAATTGCAAAATGACCGCCACCAAAAGTGGTCCGTATACCTGCACCAATTTCACCTAAACATAAAATATAAGAAGGGAAACACCAACCATGTCACTGATTGCCTCAGTCAACTACCTATGGCCACACTCACCATAGTGCTTAACTCTTGTGGCCATGAAACCTCTGGGTGGTCTCACTTATATGATAGTGATCCTGACTTTTCGGCCACCTATCGAGTAGTTTGTGTAGACACTCCAATGTCTGATTTTCATCTCCAGTGTTGTAACATATATCAAAATTGACTCTGCTGCCCAAGGTACAAATTGGTTCTCATTCGTTTACATTTGACCATGTGTATGGTAGCACTAGCTCTCCTTCATCAACCATTTTTGAAGAATGTGTTTATCCACTTGTTGATGGTTTGTTCCATGGATACAATGCTACGATTCTTGCATATGGACAGACTGGTTCTGGTAAGACATATACCATTGAGAGAGAAATGTTCCAAGAAGGGGCCTATTTTTGAGATTGGTCGCTTCATTCATTATTGGACTTTGGCATTGCTTGGAAAATACTTCTTATAAATTCCTTTGGCTAAGTTGTTGCACTATGAAGAGTGTTTCTATCGCATCAAATTCACCGAGGGCTTCACCCTAGCCTAGAAGATTGGCAATTTATATATTTTATTACTACATTCCGGTCAGTTTAGAGATCTAAGAACCAGCTTACCAAAGCACCTTTTTGTATTCAAGCTGGGGTTGTCTAGAATGCAACTTTGTTTCTTGATGAATGGCCTTGTTTATGGATCCAGCAAGGTACAAGATGCAGCCTTACAAGCTATGAATGAAGATCTTATGAAAATTCAGGAAGCGGTGTATTATGGACATATTAATTCTTTTTGGTAGATTCTTGTCATCCTTGCACTCGTTTTCTTTCTGATGCGGATATTCTGGAAAAGTTCCTTTCGGAGAGTGGTCATGTAATCCACATATTATTCAAGAGGGAAAGGATCATCAGAAGTTTGTGTCTCTCGCTACATCAATTTTGAAGAAGGATTCAGTAATAGCGAAACTTCAATATTTACATTCTCCAGAAACTGAAGATAAAAATCTTCTCCCTGTTAATCTTACCTCGAAGAGAGGCCTGAAATTTCTTCGTCATGGACTTTGTTATCTGAAGGATGAAACCAAAAGGGTATCACGCTAAGGTTTTAGAATTCCTAAACCAGTTAATTATTTGGTATGAGGCACAAATTTTATATAGCGTACAAACATGCATCACAAAAATCTGGACGATGGGTCGGAAGTGCCTAGCTCAAGCCTTCCTGGCTTCGCCACAGGAACTGATAGAGGCATTACTACCAAAGCTAGACTAGCCGTCTACAAAGTCTGTTGGGGGTCCTGCTTAGGTTCTGATATGCTTGCGGCGATGGAGGCAGCTGTTGCAGACTGAGTCGACTTGCTATCCATATCAATTACCTCTAGAGCCATTGTCCCTTATTATGATGATATGATAGCGATTGGAGCCCTCAGAGCCATTCAGAAGGGTGTTTTTGTTTCATACTCTGCTGGTAATGAAGGGCCAATTTATTCTGTGATTTTCAACACGGTACCATGGGTAATCACAGTAGGTTCCAGCACCATCGACTGACAGTTCCCAGCTCCCGTGGTGCTTGGGAACGACCAAAACTACAGGGGCTCATCTCTTTACAAGGGAGAACCGGTGGGCAATGAGAAATTGCCTTTGGTATATGGGAAAACAACGTCAAGAAACAAGACTGTGAATCTATGTCTCGCGGGAAGCCTCGATCCCAAAATGGTGAGTGGAAAAATTGTGTTGTGCGATCTTGGAGGAATAGAGGCACTGGTCGTGCAACAACCAGGCGGTGCAAGGTTGATTCTTGCCAACAGGCCTGTTGACAGAGAAGATTTATTGACAGAGTGTTATTCATTTTCATCAACAACGGTCGTTGCCAAGTCGGCCGAAGACATTAAAGCTTATATAAATAACACCAGAAAACCTAGAGCAGAGGCAATGGAAATAATCATATGTCAGTGTCAGCTACACCAATATAGATCTTGTCGGATTCTTATTCTCACCGAATAATATATTTCTTTACATGCGCTATGTGCTTAGCATTGACAACGTCGGACGTTTTGAGGTAACGTTTCTCTTCTTCCTATGGACAAACGTTAAATACCAAGAGGAAGACCAAATATATCTGTTGTTGCTATCAGAGCACCTTGCAGTCCCCAAGATCCTAAGAAAGAATCCACGTAAAGACCAAAAACACACCATCTTTCAGAGCATATATGGTGCTAAGTAAAACGACTACCATTTCCAAAATTAGCCGAACTGTCATATATGTTTATGGAATCTCTTAAAAGATCAACAACAGGTTTAAAACTACAGGCGACAGTCTCTCTCTTCGGGTTCAGACTTGAACATTTGCATATGCAGACACACAGCACCACAGGCTTGGTCCAAATTACATGTAGATCCCAATGAACGCACCCAAATGTCCTCATTATAACGACGATACGCTCCTGGAGGCCATGTTGTGCGGGAAGCCATTGTTGGCCACTCGTTTTGATAGTGTTCGGAGGAGTGTGAATACTGTGACCAACGTACAAAGATGACCCGACCCTATTTGCCTGGGAGCTCATGAATGAACCTCGCCACGACCAGACCACGACTGACGAACTCGTATTGCAACCTTGCACAAGCAGTCACGAGAACGATGAGCGCGGAGTTCAAGATGCAACCTGGATTTATGACCACCATTCTTCTTCGCTTATCTCTCTTGGATTCTCCACGACCTTATCCATTCAATGCCAGTGCTGAATCAGGCTATGTCTATCACTGTCATAGCTTGGACCGCGAAGACAATGAGATGATGAGACCCTTCAAAATTGTTTCTTAAATTCACCTCAATGAAGAAGTTATTTCATATAAATCCTTAATAATGATCATAGATCATCAAGACTGTTATTTTTTATATATATTGAATAATGATTATAGAATTGACGGGCAACCAGGGAGAAATCCATTACAACTACAGGGATCATTCTGTCCACTTGTCAAAGCGATTAGTAGCGGTTCGAGTAGCCTGCAGAGTATACGACAGAACACCTGGCAGTCACAGTTTTCCATGAAGAGGAACCGTTTTAGATTCCCAGAACACTAAGAGTTTTGTTTTAGATTTTTCTCTTTTAAAAGAATGAGGTATGTAACAAAACAAGGGGTGGCGCATGAGTACAACGCTAAGGGAAAACCTCTGTGAAGAGCGGTTCCATTGTATTATTGAGTTATTTTGTAAGCCATTAATGGCGTAATAAAGATGATTTTTTCCTTGTAACTATGAGATTCATCACGGTCGATTTCTTTCAACATGTTCTTCTTTTCAGCTGTGTTAAATATGTTTGGACTTCATTTATATGTTCCTTACCCACATTTGATATTGTTATTACCATTTTGTTTATTTCTTCCTGTGTACAAATTTGTTTTCCTGTATCTGCATTTCATTTCATTTTCCTCTCACTGATGTGCTTCGTTATACTTTAGTACGACCACTACTATAACAAATGGATTATGGTTTTCTGTATTTGTTTATTGTCTTTCCTCTGCACCCGCTATCAGTGGGTGTAAGACCAATCTGCATTTCCAAAATTCTGCATATATTCTCTGCTACATCGGCCTTTCCTTTTTCTTTTCACTACTGCATCATGATTTATCAAAGCACTGAAAGATAGACTTACTTTGCCTCACTTTCCGCATGTTAAATGATCTCTTCTATTGTCTCCTTTCTTTGGTTTTCATTTGACTTCATGCCCAATAGACCATTTCCCTAGTTTAACCCCCAAACTTTAAAAATCCAAGACAATGATTTACCCACAAATCTGCCCACCTTTTTCAAGCTTATTCAAAATCATATTGTGACATTTTTCGAGAGATCCCTCTTGGGTTAGAGCAGGGTAGCTTCTAATCCAAAGTGGTTCGAGGTTGCCTTGGGATTGATTTGTTGCAATCCATTTCAGTTTCGAGTGTCAACATTTTGGCACCATTTCCAGGGATTTCGAAGTTGATATCTATCCCTGGGAGAACAACATTTTCATAGTCCTAAGGCCTGGTTGAGTAGTCGGTCATAGGCAAATATTGGTTGCACATGCTCTGGCGACTCCATTAAAAGCTTCCGATGGTGATTCCATTGGCAGGAGAACTCAGAATTACAGCTATCACGTAAGGTCGCTCAATGGATGAAGGCACCTGGTCTACTATTCTTGGCACTTTACGAGAAAGTACCATCCCTAGAGGGAGCCAATGTTGTAATAGATATCAAAATTGACTGTGTTTCCCAAGGTACAAATTGGTTCTCATTCATTTACATTTGATCATGTGTATGGTAGCACTGGGTCTCCTTCATCAACCATTTTTGAAGAATGTGTTTCTCCACTTGTTGATGGTTTGTTCCATGGATACAATGCTACAATTCTTGCATATGGACAGACTAGTTCTAGTAAGACATATACCATTGAGAGAGAAATGTTCCAAGAAGGGGCCTATTTTGAGATTGGTCGCTTCATTCATTATTGGAATTTGGCATTGCTTGGAAAATACTTCTTATAAATTCCTTTGGCTAAGCTGTTGTGCTATGAAGAGTGTTTCTATCGCATCAAATTCACCTAGGGCTTCACCCTAGCCTAGAAGATTGGCAATTTATATATTTTATCACTGCATTCCGGTCAGTTTAGAGATCTAAGAACCAGCTTACCAAAGAACCTTTTTGTATTCAATATGGGGTTGTCTAGAATGCAACTTTGTTTCTTCATGAATGGTCTTGTTTATGGATCCAGCAAGGCACAAGATGCAGCCTTACAAGCTATGAATGAATATCTTATGAAAATTCAGGAAGCGGTGTATTATGGACATATTAATTCTTTTTGGTAGCTTCTTGTCATCCTTGCACTCGTTTTCTTTCAGATGCAGATATTCTGGAAAAGTTCCTTTTGGAGAGTGGTCATGCAATCCACATATTATTCGAGAGGGAAAGGATCATCAAAAGTTTGTGTCTCTCGCTACATCAGTTTTGAAGAAGGATTCAGTAACAGCGAAACTTCAATATTTACATTCTCCAGACACTGAAGATAACAATCTTCTCATTGTTAATCTTACCTCGAAGAGAGGCTTGAAATTTCTTCATCATGGACTTCTTTATCTGAAGGAAAAAACCAAAAGGGTATCGCGTTAAGGCTTTAGAATTCCTAAACCAGTTAATTATTTGGTATGAGACACAACTTTTATATAGCGCACAAACATGCATCACAGAAATCTGGATGATGGGTTGGAAGTGCCTGGCTCAAGCCTTCTTGGCTTCGCCACAGGAACTACTAGAGGCATCACTACCAAAGCTATACTGGCCATCTACAAAGTCTGTTGGGGGTTCTGCTTAGGTTCCGATATGCTTGCGGCGATGGAGGCAGCTGTTGCAGACGAAGTCGACTTGCTATCCATATCAATTTCCTCTAGAGACATTGTCCCTTATTATGATGATATGGTAGTGATTGGAGCTCTTGAAGCCATTCAAAATGGTGTTTTTGTTTCATACTCTGCTGGTAATGAAGGGCCAATTTATTCTATGATTTTCAACATGGTGCCATGGGTAATCACAGTGGGTGCCAGCACCATCAACCGAGAGTTCCCAGCTCCCGCGGTGCTTGGGAATGACCAAAACTATAGGGTCTCATCTCTTTACAAGGGAGAACCGGTGGGCAATGAGCAATTGCCTTTGGTATATGGGAAAACAGTGTCAGGAAACAAGACTGCGAATCTATGTCTCGCAGGAAGCCTCGATCCCAAAATGGTGAGTGGAAAAATTGTGTTGTTCGATCTTGGAGGAATAGAGGCACTGGTCGTGCAACAAGAAGGCGGTGCAAGGTTGATTCTTGCCAACAGGCCTGCTGACAGAGAAGATTTATTGATAGAGTGTTATTCATTTTCATCAACAATGGTCATTGCCAAGTTGATAGAAGACATTAAAGCTTATATAAATAACACCAAAAAACCTAGAGCAACGGCAATGGAAATAATCATATGTCAGTGTCAGCTGCACCAATATAGATCTTGTCGACTTCTCATTCTCACCAAATAATATATTTCTTTACATGTGCTGTGTGCTTAGCATTGACAAAGTCAGATGTTTTGAGGTAACGTTTCTCTTCTTGCTATGGAAAAACGTTAAATACCAACAGGAAGACCAAATATCTCTGTTGTTGTTTTCAGAGCACCTGGCAGTCCCCAAGATCCTAAGAAAGAATCCACGTAAAGACCAGAAACGCACCATCTGTCAGAGCATAGATGGTGCTAAGTAAAACGACTACCATTTCTAGAATTAGCCAAACTATCATATCTGTTTATAAAATCTCTTAAAAGATCAACAACAGGTTTAAAATTACAGGTGGCGGTCTCTCTCTTCTGGTTCAGACTCGAACGTTTTCATATGCAGACACACAGCGCCACAGGCTTGGTACAAATTGCATGTAGATCCCAGTGAACGCACCCAAATGTCCTCATTATAATGACCATACGCTCCTGGAGTCCATGCTGTGCGGGAAGCCATTGTTGGCCACTCGTTTTGATAGTGTTCAGAGGAGTGTGAATACTATGACCAACGTACAAGGACGACCCAACCCTATTTTCCTGGGAGCTCATGAAAGAACATCGCCATGACCAGACCATGAGTGACAAAATCTTATTATAACCCTGGACAAGCAGTCATGAGAATGATGAGCATGGAGTTAAAGATACAGCTTGGATTTATGACCACCATTCTTCTTCGCTTATCTCTCTTGGATTCTCTACAGCCTTATTCCTTCAACGCCAGTGCTGAACCAAGCTATGTCTATCACTGTCATATCTTGGACCATGAAGACAACAAGATGATGAGACCCTTCAAAATTGTTTCTTAAATTCACCTCAATGAAGCAGTTATTTCATATAAATCTTGAATAATGATCACAGATCATCAAGACTATTATTTTTTTATATATATTGAATAATGATTATAGGATTGACGGGCAACTAGGGAGAAATCCGTTACAACTGCAGGGATCATTCTGTCCACTTGTCAAAGCGATTAGTAGCGGTTTGAGTAGCCTACAGAGTATACGACAGAACACCTGGCAGTTGCAATTTTCCATGAAGAGGAACCGTTTCAGATTCCCAGAACACTAAGAGTTTTGTTTTAGATTTTTCTCTTTTAAAAGAATGAGGTATGTAACAGAACAAGGGGCGGCGCATGAGTACAGTGCTGAGGGAAAACCTTTATGAAGAGGGGTTCCATTGTATTGCTGATTTATTTTGTAAGCCATTATTGGAGTAATAAAGATGATTTTTTCCTTGTAACTGTGAGATTCATCATGGTCAATTTCTTTCAGCATGTTCTTCTTATTTTTAGCTATGTTAAATATGTTTGGACTTCATTTATATGTTCCTTACCCACAGTTGATATTGTTATTACCATTTTGTTTATTTCTTCTTGTGTACAAATTTGTTTTCCTGTATCTATGTTTCATTTCATTTTCCTCTCACTGGTGTGCTTCGTTATACTTTAGTACGACCACTACTATAACGAATGGATTATGGTTTTCTGTATTTGTTTATTGTCTTTCCTCTGCACCCGCTATCAGCGGGTGTAAGACCAATCTTCATTTCTAGAATTCTTCATATATTCTCTGCTACATCAACCTTTCCTTTTATTTTCTGCTACCGCATCATGATTTATCAAAGCGTTGAAAGATAGACTTACTTTGCCTCACTTTCTGCAAGTTAAATGATCTTTTCTATTGTCTCCTTTCTTCGGTTTTCATTTGACTCCATGCCCAATGGACCATTTCCCTAGTTTAACCCCCAAACTTTAAAAATCCAAGACCATCATTTACCCATAAATCTGCCCACCTTTTTCAAGCTTATTCAAAATCGTATTGTGGCATTTTTTGAGAGATCCCTCTCAGGTTAGAGGAGGGTAGCTTATAATCCAAAGTGGTTCGAGGTTGCCTTGGGATTGATTTTCTGCAACCCATTTCAGTTTCGAGTGTCAACATCCAGGATGGACTATTATGCCGCCTAGGCCACCTCTGTGTTCCTTCAAGCGAGCATGCGAAGCTGATCTGGGAAGTGCATTACAGTCGGGTTGCAGGGCACTTTGGCACCAAAAAGACAATAGCAGTGTTGCAAAAGTATTTTTATTGGCCAAAGCTCCGACAAGATGTCAGAAACTATATCAGATCCTGCACTGCCTTCACCATCGCCAAACCATCCATTAAGAAGCAAGGGTTGTATACCCCTCTTCCTGTAACCAATGGGCCTTGGGAATCTATCTCCATGGATTACATGTTAGGACTGCCTCCAACCAAGCATGGGAATGACTGTGTGTTTGTGATCGTGGATCGCTTCTCTAAATTGGCCATTCTGTCTGCCTGTAAGAAAAGTATCTCTGCCGAAGCCACTGCTAAACTCTTCTTTGAACGCGTCTGGGTACATTTCGAGCTACCCTAGACTATCATTTCATATTGCGACAGTAGGTTCCTCAGCACATTCTGGTCCAGCCTCTGGTCACTTATGGATACCAAGCTCACACAGTCGACAACCTTCCATCCCCAAACTGATGGGCAGACAGAAGTAGTGAATCACATGATTGTGCATATCCTACAGATGTATAATTCTAAACACCCCCGCACATGGGATGAGAACCTATCGTATGTTCAACATAGCTACAATAGAGCCCTTCACATCTCTACCAGTCATAGCCCTTTTCAAGCATGCACGGGGTTTCAACCATTAGCCCCCATCAATGTAGCTCTACCCATTGCCTCCACACAGGCAACATCTTGTTGGGCTCAGACTGAGGTTGAGAAAGCCACCAAATTTGTGGAATGGATCCAACACATTCGCCAACAAGTCCATGACATTCTAGAAAAAGCCAATTCCAAGTACAAGCAGCATCATGACCAGCATCGGGTGCCACACACATACCAGGTGGGTGATAAGGTTTAGTTGCATTTGCAGAAAGAAAGACTCACGAGACCTCATCACAAGCTACGCCCACTTCATTATGGGCCATATACTATCACCAAGGCTATCGGGGATAATTCTTTTGAATTAAGCATCCCTCCATTTCTTGGCTTGCACCCTGTATTCAATGTTGAGCTCCTTCGTCCCTATTTTCCACCATTACTGGACACCTCAGAAGTGGCCGAGCAGTTGGCAACAACATAACTCAACCTTGACTGTTTGGAGAAGGCAACAATTGATCGGATCATGGATTCATATGTCAAGGAAAGTCGCCAACAACGTGTCCAACTCTATCGAGTCATGAAGGCTGAGCAGTTCCTGCATCAAGGCAAGTGGCTCACCCGGAGCCAAATTCAGCTAAAATTCCCCCATCTTATCCCGGCACTTGACACAATGGGGACCATTTCTTCTTGAGGGGGGAGAAATGATCCAGATGGGTATCGGTGGCCGCCCACCTTTCCATCTGGCTCAAAATAGTTTTCTGGCATTTCTGGTAATTTACTATTTTTAGTAGTCTTTTCGGGTCCTGAACTTCCAGGGCCATTCTAAGGCCCTAAACGATGTTTTTTTGCGTATGTTTCTCTCGCAAAATAGAATCTACAATGCTATTTTTTCTCGAGAGTTGTAGGCCTCGAATAGATATTTCCAACGAGCTATCGTGCACCCCAAACAGAGATCATATGCAATAGTCATGACTCCGGGAAATTGATGGACTAACTTACCCAAACAGGGCCCACTTGACGTTTGGCGTTTCATCTTCTAGGGTTAGGTTTTTGGTTTCTACCTTCCTTATTTTAATAAATAATTCCCTTCAGCCTCTTTTTGTAATCATCTTGGTCACAGATGAGTGTAGCCACCACATCTCTTATCAGGGATATGCTATCACCATTCTAGCTATGTATTGTTCAACAGTTTTACAGTTTCTCTATTTCATTAATTAATAGAAGTGTGTGTGTTTACTGTATCACTGTGTTCTCTGCAATACTATTGTGCATACTCTGTTATTTTCTTCTTACATTTCATTCCTACATAAATCCGGATCAAGCATTGAGGGAAATGATGGGTTCTACTTCGGGAGGGTCTGAGGGAGGGGTTATGTCAGTGATTTCAGGTGACTCAAACACAATGGGAGTTTCAACACCCTCTTCCGAAATATCCTTAGAGAAGGCCATAAAAATATTTTGTTCGTTACACTTGTGGCCCAAGAAATATTTGTCATCACAATTATAACAAAGGCCTTTGAGTTGGCATTCAACCATTTCATCCCTGGTCAATTTCTGGATCTTTAATGGGATAGAGGGAGTAGTGGGAGTGACGGGTATAGGGTGAGGGATAAAGGAGGGTTTTCAGTTTTGAGATGATACAACTTTTTGTGCTTCTTTATCTCTTTTAGTATCCTCCACCCAACTCGAGGGTCGAGCCATGAGGACATGGGCCCGAATCTCCTCCTTAAGGCCACTGATAAAACACTCTCCAAAGAAAGCATCAGTCATGCCCTCTGTTCGAAAATCCAGGCACTCAAAGGCAGCTATGAAGTCTTCTACTGTTCCGGATTGTTTCAACTTTGTCAAATGGCCCAAATGGTTGGTGTCCATGTCAAAGCATTCATAAAGCTCAATCACAAATTGGGTCCAAGCAATATACCCTTGACGAGAAGTTTTTCTCCA